>VMOF01000111.1:77218624-77297038 GCA_011764245.1 Trialeurodes vaporariorum | reverse complement strand
ACCAATGATATTGAGGGGAGCTCCTGAAAGTAAAATGCGTAACATATCATAGTAATATATAAAAGCTATTATATATGCTCAAGACATTTGTCCTAGAGGGATGGGGGTGTCTAAGCCGCCAGCGCGTATATTTAATTCAGCAAAATTTGCATTATTTTATTATTCTTTCTTGTCGTCTCCCTTTTCTCTTTTATATGTATGAGGACTCACCGTTTATGTTTCGCATACTCATGCAAAGTGGCAGACCCATAAAAATGATTCCTGAGGGGGTGGGGAATGGGGGCGATTTTTAAATTTGAAGCGTCATGGACAATGTTTGGACTATTTTTTGATAAAAAAAAAAAAAAAAAAAAAAAAAAAAAAAGGAGAAGAAAAAAAACGATCTCGGCGGTTTCGAGGAGAATGGAGCACGTACACCCGTAATGCCTCCCCCGTCCGTTGATCCACCACTACTTCATGCATCCATTACGCACGAAATTTGGGAAGTTTAAAGTTTTCGCGAATTTCAAAAGAATCATGGGAATCTACTTATCTAGGTATATGTTTCTATGTCCACCCTTGGAAAATTTCAACCTCTGCGTCCATGGCTGCATATATTTCTATGCGCGAAATTCAATTAGTTAGAGAGACGTTTAACATAACGCCAAACAGACAAAAAAAAATATGACCAGAACGGTCTGAACAGCTGACCACGTTGAGATATTAACTTTTGATAACTCGTTAAATTTTGGAAAATTTCTTAACATAATTTTATTAAAAGAGTCGCGGTAATTATGGCTTTGAGGCACAACAACTAAATTATAATCTCATCTCTTTATGCGACCAGCCAAAGACAGTGTTGACTTTTCTGCGCGAAAACTATCGTAGCAGGAAGATTTAGAGAACATCGGAGCTGAAAAATATCCAGCGGTGGAATCTGAAAAAGTGTCTTCGTATCTTGTTTTTACTAAAAATTAAAATTTAAATTAAATTTAAATTTAATTTAAATTTTTCTGGATTATTGCGATCGATGTTCAGAATTTTACGTCACTTAAATTGGTAAATCTCACTTCTAAATCGATTTTCGTTTCTGAGATATTAAATGTAAGAAATGCCAACAAAAATAAAACTCCTCAAACAATTGCAAAGCACGAGATAAAAATATAATACTCATCTCCATGATACCAACACTGGCTGGTTCTGCTCTTGAAAATCTGACAACAGCGAACTTGAATGATACAAACTGTGGCACTAAAATGGGATCACAAATCTTTGGGCCTTCATGAAACAGTGTTATGTAAATAAGGAAGTGTTGTGAACACGGATCAGGCTTTTGTATTGAGATATGGAAATTAGAGGCACCGCGTGAAGATTGAGTGGATGAGATTTCAGGCGAGGACGGAAAGATTGGTTTCGGAAACGTAAATAGCCGCTGAGTTCGTCGCTTCACCCTTTCATTTTCGACTAAATTAGAATATTTTCTCAAGGAAGGTAATATTAATGTTAATTTCATTGGATCAACCTGCCTTGATAATGTAATTAGATTTGCAATTTACAATGCGCCTTGGCCCATAATATTCGGAGCTTTGTATACCTATCAACGGTTTCACTTTAAACCCTCTCCCCTCTAGGGTTACCGAGTTCAGCTAAAAATTGAAAACCAAACCGACTTGTACGCAATTATATTCAGAATAGATAAGAACGCATTTCAAAAAGACTTGTCGCTCAAAAAATTCGTCACTATTTAGGGTCGCGTAGCGTTTTCGCCTAGGGTGTTGAGTAACTAAATTTTAGGTTTTATAATCTTTGCATTATTCACAATTTTTTTTATTCCTATTATTGACTTGAAAACTTAACTCACAAGTAAGATTTCTGTCATTCATGATGTGGAAGACACAGTCAACGACGGGGTATGATGGACTATCATTTAGCTAATAGTGAGTGTTACACTTTAATTTCGTACTTTGCAATAAATTGTTTAAGGAGTTTTATTTTTGTATGCATTTCTTATATTTTTTTATCGCAAGAATGATGAGAAATCGTTGTCACAAGATTATAATTTAGGTGATGTGCACCAATGCTTATTACCAACTTTCATAATAAAATTAAGACAAGGAATTTTGGGAAATTCAAAGAATCAAAAAAAAAAAATTGGTCTCAATGTGATCAGCTTATACAATCATATTGACATTTTCGCAAAAGCAGTATCGACAATGGTATCAGACAGTAATTTTCTGTTTACTCTTCCTGAATTTAGTCAAAAGTATTGATTTTGATTGAATCACGGTTCATTATTAGAATATGTTGTTGAAGGTGTGAAATAATTCTCATTACTTTAATTTGTCAAAAATTGGACTTTTGTCAGTCTCGCAATGGAACTTCAGTGATTTCAATTGCGCACATCCCTTTTTTCGATCAGCTTTGCTGCTACAAAAGTAAGGACCCGTTAAAACATTATAAATATCAATATTAATCAGCTGAAGTTAACCACCCCATGCTGGTAAATACCTTTCATGAATCCAGGTCTCTTGAATCGGAAGGAATAGAAAAATGCGTGATAATGATTGGTCCTCCTGGCAAAACAGAGAAATATATATAACTACAATATGGGTCTCTTGCAAGGTTTTGCTGTAGACAAATGGCCCCTCATTTCTGATGTAAAATGCTGTGTAAATAACGATGAGACCATTAATTAAGTCTAAAACTCTCTCCTCGCAGAGAAAACTTAACTTGAAATTAAGGGTGACCACCCTTGTATGTATGCACCAACCTTGGATTCGGACCCCAAACAAAAGAACAGGACATGAAATTAAGTGACGTCTTCCTCGTTTATTATACAACGTAGAACTTTTCGGTAGTTATCGCCGTGCTCCTAGTGACAGAATGTGTATAAATGGACCTCTAATTCCTTCAATTTACTTTTGAAAGCAAATTCATTATCTCATAGTTCAAATTCGTAGGTTATGTTCTTTTGTTTGGGGCCGAATCCGAGGTTGGTGCATACATGCAAGGGTGGTCATACGAAATTTCAAGTTATTAAGTTTTCTCTGCGAGGAGTGAGTTTTAGACTTTGATAATGGTCGCATCACCGTTTTCGCAGCAATTTACATTGGAATTGATATTCCATGTGCTTACAGCAAAACCGTGCAAGAGCTCCATTTGGAGAGACGGGGTCGGGGCTGCGAACGGCTTCTCTATTTTCTCATTCCTTGGTGGCAAAGTTAAAGATTCAGAGCAAAATATTTCTCTTATCACTCAGTGATTGAAACTTGCTGTTTGCCCCCTTTGAAAGACACCAAGCGCTGGAATTCTTAAAGAGAGGGAAGTGAAATTTTGTCCTCTTTGAAATAGAAACCTGGGTGCGGAAACTGTCGCGCTAAAATCAAATTTATCTCGTCCAGGGCTGCCGTTTTGCGTATAATCAATGCTATTTTCAATCCACCGATGATTCCACCGGCTGAGAAAAGATTACACAGTTCAATTCAGTGCATGACTATAATAATAATAAACTAAAATACTAGCATCTGTAATCTTTTCTCAACCGGTGGAGTCGTCGATGACTTTAAAAAACTTGCGGATATTTTAATTAATCAACGGAGTTTCCACCGGTTAAGGAAAGATTACAGATCAGAGTATTTTCGTGCATTCAGTCATACACTAAACTGAACTGTGTAATCTTTTCTCAACCGGTGGAATCATCGGTGAATAGAAAAATAGCATTGAGTATACGCAAAACGGCAGCCCTGATCTCGTCGCAAGGGAGCAATCATCTCGATGTTTGCAGATATATTTGCGGACGGTTTCCTTGGTATTTATTAGAATATGTGGTTGCGAGGAGAGGATCAACGCGGAAAGAAAATAATAAAAATCCGGAGAGAAAAATCGGGTGTGGGACGTGAAAACGGAGAGGAAGACAAAGGCGGCGGCTGACAAACATCGCCAGAAGCCGCTGAGGAGGGAAGGGGGAGGGGGGGTCTGTAAGTTTGAACTGTGATATCGCTGCCCGGAGGACAAATTGTCGCGCGTACGTTTTTCGAGAGAAAAAAAAAAAAAACTTTTTTTACTCGAGTCGAGAGAAAGTCTGAGCGTGAGGTCTGAAAGGAAGAAGCATTACAATGGTTGATAACAGCGAAAATTTGGCCGCAAACTTTCGTAAAAGGGAAATAAGGGGAGAGGATTTGTGACAAACCACTCTGCAAACATTTCCAAAAGTAAGCTATTTATATATGGTTCAACATTTTTTATTCTCATTTTCGTGTCGGCACCAGGGAGCAAAAGGGCAAAGAGAAACTTGTATAACCTTGATAAAACACTTTTTGAAAAGTTTCGGAATATGTATCGAAAATAGTCCAGCTTTCCCAGCTTTGGTTAATGGTAAATAAAGAGTGTTGCAATAACATGCAATCTAGAGTATACTATAAGACCCGAGCATTCCCGAGCAATGCTACTTATGAGAGAGCCGAGGTTAACCGAAAATGGCGGTGATCAGTGTAACGTTTCTTTTCTACCTTTTCTCGCTCACGTTGTTATTGTATGTTAATTAATTGGGGGCGTCCACCATCGTTAATTATTTAAATTAATTAACGTAATTTAACGTAAGTACCTGTCTCCCACGGTGTTCATAAATAATCCAAAAAAGTAAATTGTCCACACTCCGTTTAATAAGAAATATGATAATATCAATTCAAAACAATAAAACTCAATAGAAACTTCAAAATAGAACTCGAGAAAAATAGAACAAACAGAAACTAGAAAAACTAAAAATAGCTCTAGAAATAGAACTCGTTTCAATAGAACTTGAGGAAAGGCAAAAATCATTAATTATTTAGCGTGAAATTTCCAACCAACTGATGGAACATTCGCACGTTTTAATAGAAGAAATTCACGAGACTTCGCGAGCCAACGAATCGCACCAGACTGATTTTACTTCATTTTCGACTCTCCCTGAAGCCTCCGGACTCTCGGATCCTAGCTTCCTATGGGAAAGCCAGGGTCCGAAAAGCCCCAAGTCAGCAAGAAAGTCGAAAAAGAGATGACGCCACCACAACTGCCCCGATGCGCCTTGCCGTCCCGGGCATCGAAAAATCCGAACTCAACTTGAATAACAAACAAATTCGGATTTTCCGCTGCCCGAAACGGCAAAACAGCCACCACACAGTTGAGGTGGCGAATCCTGCAAGTGCATTTTTAGTGTGTTTTACGCAAAAATCAGCGACTGGCTAGACACGAGCATGAGATCAGAATCACCGGAAACTCATCCCCGGCTTGCGTCCGCCCGATCGAAGATTCTCGCGAAACACACTGATCACGCTTAGCGTCGTCACCATCCAAAACTATTGGAATTGTTGAACATGGTGATATCTACGATATCCCCGCCGTTCATTACATCCCCGCCGGTGCCAAGAATAGGGCGCCCCTGCCCTTTGAAATGAAAGGTTCAACAATTCCAGTAGTAGCGGATTGGTGACTTTAGTATGCGTGGCGTTTCGTGTGGTGCGATTCGTTGGCTCGGAAGCACCTATCTCTCAGAAGTGGCCTTTTGTTGTTGTTGTTTTTTTTTTTTTTAAAAAACTTATTGTGCTAATCACTTAATTACTTTGAATAGCTTACTTACTAATGAACTTTTTATTTCTCTCTTTCTCCCTTTTTTTTTTTTACATTATTAATTTAACCATTTTACTATGGTAGGCACCTCATTACAATCCTTATTGAAAAATGTGAACTGTTTATATTGATTGCAAGTCAGTCCCTCCGAACAGAGAGCCTGCGCGCGGCAATTTCCCGTTACGTTGTACAGAAGAGTAGAAGTAGTCGACGATCCTAGTGGGCAGTTTTCTATGTTGGCAGCGCTACCGGCTGTGGCAACATTAGCCCGTCGACGTAGAATGCATGAGCGTGCTTCGCGACGAAAACCAAACTAGAACCCCACGATGTCATCTCATCTGAGCCCGGAAACTGCCGTTGAGCAATGAGGAAGAGGTGTCATCATGCTCGCAATGGCGGTTTGGTCGGCGAGTTGGCTGCATCAAGGAACGTGGATAAACAGGCGGCACTTAGACGTTAACGAATGGAAGGAAGGTGGCCCCCACCCTGTTCGTTAGCAGTGACCGAAAAAGATCAGCGGCTTAACTGCGGTCCATCCTCGTAATTTCGTCATAATTGGTAAACTTGGCAACAGAGGGCTCAAGGATAACAGTAGTACAAGATGTGCGTGCGTACCTCGCAAGGTCATTCCGTTTCAGCTGATCTCAGCCACTATAGAGATCGGAGAACCGCTGAGTCGTTCGTGAATAGACCGTCGATGATGAGCTCCGTGCAAATCTGTGATACGTCACTGTATTGCACATCACGTACACTGATCTAATGAGATCAGTCAATGAAGAGTAAACAATTAACTGATTACTTCGATAGTTCATTTCATTGCATAAGGCACACTACGCGAAAGTTTGTTACACTAAGTAAGCACCATTATAGTGATTCCCGAGAACACTGAAAAGAAGGAACAATTGCTGTGGGTTGGTTAGTTAACTTTTTCGTGTACCTTTAGGTACTTAACGCGATTGTCATTTCACTTGTGAGATGTTAAAATGTCCTTGTTTGAACGTTGCACTAAGTTGTTGAACTGTGAAGAGCTGTCCAGAGCTGTAAAGTAACCTCAGAAAGACCACCCGCAAGACCCTGCGCAAAGTTACCGACTTGCAATCTCATGACAATTTTCAGATTAAATGAGACCTAAACTTACAAGGGTTATGATTTCTATATACTATACTATAGGGTTACTATATTTACAGAATAATGCTATTTTTGATTATGCTGGCCTAGTAAAACGGAGCACCCAAGAGCCCCCACACTGTTCCAACCGTCACCCAATCAGGTGACAACCGAAACAACTCCAGGCGCTCTCCGGCGCTCAGCCGTACCGGGGTTTAAACAGATGAAACTTATCTCTAATTTCAAAACAAAGACTTTGATGGCCTTACTCATTATCTTTTTCTAGATTCCCCCCTTTGTATTTACATATGAACAACTATTTAGCAATTAATTGCATAGTTTGGACTTTTAATTCTACATTTTAAATAATTTATTTATTTTTTTTTTTAATGATTTTAACTTGAGGATGATTATTTGACTTTACAATTTTAATCGAGTGAATTCAAGATTAATTTTAACTTTAAGAAAAATGAAATGAAAGAAAAAAAAAGATTGAATAATAAGTGAATTCAGGACACAAACTTTAATTTTAGCTTTAAATTTTAATTATAGAAAAGAATTGAATGTTAGAGTGATAGAGTAATTTAGGACACAAAATTTAATTTTAACTATTTTAAGAAAAATGAAACGAAAGAAGAAAAAAATTGAATAATAAAATTCAATAACACAAAATTTTTTTTTAAAGTGATTTTAACTTGAGGATGATTATGTTGACTTTACAATTTTAATCGAGTGAATTCAAGATTAATTTTTAACTTTAAATTTAACTTTCCTCCTACCCCCCAGTACTTTTATCAGCCGTCCCTGGCTGAAAGAGAAGCTATTAATATCCCCGTTTTATTTACAATTAATTTTTTTTTTTTTTTTTACATGAAACGTTATAAATTATTATTAGTTATTTACTACTTAGAATTCTATACATGTTGGTGATGGTTCAATCAAGGCTCCCGCTGGGAGTGGAACAGCGGGACTTTATTGAAACATCATTCGCAAGCTCCTTTATGAGGCGCTTGTCTTTATCGGTTTGGTTGCACTCTGATTAGGAGTGATTGCGACCGGAATTTCGTCTATGTTCACATCGGTGTAACAAATCGCGTATTCATATGAAGTATGTTGGAGGCAGGGTGGTCAAACGATTTGTGTGCCACGATTCTATCGCAAAACTGCAACTCTAGCGCATTTTTGAGATGGGAGAGAAACTGAGGTCATTTTACTCCACAGTTCCTTGCTCGTCTCTCCACTCACTCGTTCGCAGTTGTGAGATGAATCGCCTCGCACGTATCGTTCGAGATAGCATTTGTTGGCGCTAGCGATGAGCTAACAGCAACGATTATGACGCGGCGAAAGACGACAGATCTGCCGTTGCTCTGTAATCTTTTTCCGATTCATTAGGTTGTTTGAAGACTGAGTAACTGATCCTGCTCCCCTGCGCAAGGCGAGGCACCCCACTCAAAGTAGCAGTATCAATTACCCGCCTGTTTTCATTTATGTCTCATTGACTGATGGTTTGACGCCCCCCCTGCTGTTTTTTTTTTTTTTTTTTTTAACAAAAAATTCTCATTTAGAGAGGGTACCCTATCTGCCTATAAATTGCATGGTAGTTATGCGATGCTTTAGTGAGTCGTAGTTTGGTAACTCATTATATGCATATATATATTGAAAATGCATGTACGTCCTATCAATTATTTAAGACTGTGTCTTTACGTATGAATTGAATCTGGAGTTTTTTTTTTTTTTTTTTTTAAAAAAAAAATTTTGAGCACTAATCAAATCACTATTTCGCCATCCATTTGATCTTGATTCTTGATTTGGTTTCTTCCGTAAGTGTTGGTGAAAGTTCAGAGGTTGCTGACGCTCCGGCTTTGGGGAAAATACTTAAGTGAGAAAACAGGAAGATGGAGGTATGAATAGTGAATTTTAAATGTAGTCTCTCTTCTCAATTATCGTCCCCAAAGGCGCAGGGCCGCAACTTGAGGCAGGCTTGATAGCTGAAATGAGATAACAAGAGAATGCAAGGGATTTAATGTAAGATATGACGTGTGTGAGTAATATTGTGTAAAATTGTGCGCGCAATTCGGCGACTGGGCGGTTTGTTCCTTTAAACATCTGTAACAATCGAATGCGAGTTGTTCACCGGAAACCCCGGAGTTCGATCTTTGTTATGGATTCAAATGGACGAACCGCGACGTTGCCGAATTACACACTACGCCACTCATTGTGGTAAAAATACAAACAAAATCTATTTCACGATTCAATTGTGAAGTAGTTTCTCGAGACTTTAGTGAGTCATGAGTGACGTTTTAGGTCACCGGTGATACACCCCTGAAGATTGCGCAGTCATTGCGAAGTCATTGACTGAAATCATTCTAAGTTGCATACAGTTTTGTTGTCTCCTTTTTTCGGAGAAGGAGAAAAAGATGAGGAAAGAATAACACATGGGCTACGATCAATGGATAAGAGCAATAACAAAACAAAAGAACAAGAAAGGAAAAAGAAAATTGAACAACAAGAAGGAGGACGGCTTCGCCGTATGGATGGCAGAATATTTTCTGAGCATTTAGGTTTGCAGGGTTGCCAAACTGTCAGATGGCAGCAAAAAGAAAAAAGAAAATGTTAATGCCTTTATAGCAACCTTACCGCATCGAATACTGGTCTTACCAATGGCAACGCTGCCGTTTTCTTACTTGGTCAGCCTTTTCTGGAGTGATGTCTCGGATTCATGAATTGCCTCTATTCAAGCGAGAATCGTGCGATATTGAGTGACCGCCGTATCTTGCGTATTGCTGTGTTGCATTCCCTTCTAGTCAAGAGTGCTAAGCGGCTCTGTGAGTAGTGGATACGAAGAATTCTAAGACGACTCGTGGCAACGTCGCGATTGCATTTTTTTTTTGAACGGTGCATCCGTCGAATGAGACATTTTTAGCGTCTTAAACGGAGTGTGGATCATCTAATATCTATGGGGGTTAATAACTGATTTTTATAGTCTAACTTACGAAAAATTACTACTGATGTCAGGGGATCGATTTTCTAAGTAGAAAAAAAGGATATATCGGAGCTAATGAATAAGCTCGATATAGACCTGACCCAAACACAGATTTAATACCTAATTAATATTTACAATGTAATTTGGATTTCCCCACTGTTGCCAAATGTCCTAAATTGGTAACTTCGAAATTTTGTCACCAATTGGCAGTTAACATGTAAAGAACTCTTACGAAGCTGTACCAAATCTAACAAACATGATTAAAACACTTATATTTACAAGGGAGTATTGAACTTTTGGTAATGAACTTTATCTCCACCATTGTTTCCAAAGTTATTAACATATCGGATTTTGTAATCGTCTGAAGGGGAAAGGGTGGGTGCGGGGTTTATGACTATTTAATCCCAATAACTTCCTCAATGTGTTACACAGAACGGCGTCTCAGCACTTTCCAGTGCACGTGACGATTACATTCGAGCCTTCACGAGCTCAGTTTTGCAGATGTAATGCGAATGAGTGAGTGCAAGAGCCAGAGAGCACCAGACCTCCCCCCCTCGCCCTTGCAGCCGACGTCCGAAATGTATACCCCCCGTCTAAACACAGTAGAGTATGACATATCGAGAAATCAACACGCACAAGGGGGGAAAGAGGAGTGGCGCTATCCAACTCTCCGCCCCAGTCCTCCATCACGGTTCGCTATAGTATACATTGAACAACAAATTTAAATCAACTTTTAACTTTATTTTTTTTTTTTTTTTCATTCATTTAAGCCTTTTGCACGTATCTTGCGCGGCCAATTCCTGTTTTAGGGTCTTCGACGATGATAATGTCTTGTAAAGGGATACCTTCACTTTTATATTCTTTTCTATCAGTTTCGAGTTGTTGCGTAGCTTACTATTACAATGACAATGGTGATGAGAAAAACAATAAAAAGTGCGAGAGTAGATGGAGAAGTGGGTACGTGGAGAACCGTGGACGATTCTTCTTGGTACTTGAGCTGCTCTTGCAACAGAAACAGCGTGTCATGGCCAAGTCTAGATGGATATGGTAGGTTTCAATATCAAAATCAATAGTCTCTTGTTTGATATGGAAGGCGGATGACTGAGTGTACACAATAGTATTATCAATTATGACCATGGCGGTGTCCTGTCGGCTACATACGGCGGGCCCTATTACCGTACGTACAGAGTTGTTCTTATTAAGTCCTTTATAGAGGCCTTTATGCCTTTGTTTAATAAGACCAAGCCATCATCATAATGGTAAGACGATGTCAACTCAGCCATTCGCGCCTCCTTCAAATGGACATGTGCGCAGAAATAAGTGTCAACTTCACGTACACAGTTCTCCACGGCTAACCCACTTATTCCACTAAAACACCGGTTTAAAGGTTTTCAAATCGTTGTTAATCCATTTGGCCTACCGTCATTAGTACTGGCTCTTGACTCTTTATAAGTGGTATAGTTAATACACCACGCAAAATGTCACCTGTGGCTTCGTGGAAGTCGAAGGAAACCTTTGCTGTATAATATAGCAAGTACGGCGACGATATATAAACCGTATCGTGTAAAGTGGGGGTATTTTGAATAAGTTGATAAACTTGAGAGGGGGGAATAATCTTGCTGGTTAGCCTTTCATTGTGGAGGGTTCCTAATAAATCGTCGAATTGTTGCAGGAAAAAGTGTTCGAATATCAAGAAAGTGGTGTTTTTTTCTACATTACACGCCGTTTGGGTGGCTTTGGTTGACAAATACTCCATTTCTCGTCTTATCGCGATAAAGTTACCTAAATTATCGGATTGTGTTTTTATCCAAATTTTCTGTAGATATTTGAACGCTTTTTCCTGATCAGTTCTCAGTTCGTCGATTCGACCATTGGTTGTTATATAGTCATATCCCATCCACGCTGCTGCAGCCAGACCAGCTCCTATTCCAACAATCAACAACGGTGACCTTTTTTGCCGGTTAGAATACAGATCTGACGCTATGGATTGTTCATTCATTCGTTTTTCGTTGAGATTTTTTAGCAACCCGGCCAACACGTCATTACGGTATCGGGTACCGCAAATAGTATAGTACTCTACTAGGTCTATGACTATTGGTACAACGGTTTCCCCCTCTTCGTTCAAGATGCGCCGATTGGTTTTATACGTGATGAGTTTGGAATCTCGTATTTCGGTACATGAAAATACAGTTTGGGCGAGAAGAGAGAGAGCGAACACTCGGGCAAAATATATTGACCTAGTGGATGATTGATTCATTGTTATTATTAAAAAAAAACGGTTGTTGTAAAAAAAATAAAAAAAGACGATTATCTGGGAAATTATTCAAGTATTTACCTACGCAATGTTCGTCTGAGCTTTTCGTGTGCGGACCTCTGAGACTATTTTCGCTTACCTGCACACACACACAAATAATAATTTGGAATTAGATGGAAATTTCGTGGAATTTTTTTTTTTTTTTTTTTATTGCACTGATGGCTCATTTAATTCAGCAATGCCATGCCTCCAGAATTCCATGCATTCAGTTGCCGGCACTGTTGAATCAAATGAGCCCAATGTTTGTTGCTATTTAGCACGTCCGGGTTGCCCACTATTATGAGTAACGCTCGTGCGCGCGTTGTTGCCACATTGAAGCGGCGTGGATCCTTTAAAAAACCTATCTTAATTCTATCTCGTTCTACTGAATTCGATCTCACTGTGGTAATTATTGTTATCAGTTTCTCGAGCCCCTGGAATTCTTCTATGGTTCCAACTAAGATGTCTGGCCAACCTAATTTACAGACACTTTGTTTTAACTTGTTAACTTGGCTTTTATATGGTGCCATTAGGCCTATGTCTCTTTGGGTAATTTTTCGATTTGTTATTGGATCAGAGTTCAGAAGGCATTAAGGTAGTCTATAACGATTTCAATTTCGGCTTGGTTACTACAGCTATGGGATTGGTTGTCATATTGCTCAGTTCCCTTGATCTCGTGAAAATCAAGGGTACTGTCGCATTGGGTAAAAGTGGTGAATTACAGGCTAATTGATAATTTCTTTAGGGCCACTGGCAACTAACTCATTGTTGTAGAATAATTTATTAGATTGTTCAATGATGGCAGGGTGTGAGCGGTAGTTTCTGCACAGTTTTACTGTAAGCAGTTCGTTATATTTGCCTGATACAGGGTCAGGTTTATATAGGACTCTCCATTAATCTTTGCAAAAGTGAAATTCCGAGACCTAAAATCTTTGCTTTTGCTGATGTTATGATTGGACCGAGTGATATGGGTCCCCAGCTAAAATAATACGCGTTGGTTCCGGAGTGAGAGAGCCTAAGCCGACAATTGGAATCAAGGCTTCAGGTTCTATCGCCTGCCCACACTCATCGACTATTATATGGGAAAAATGCGGACCGTAGTTCAGTCCGGCGGTGACCAATCTACTTGAGCCTACCAAGGTTGTGATAATTACAGTGGGTTTTTTTTAATTGGTGAGGTTTCAAGTTTGCACACTGATTATCAGTGCCTTATTGAAACATTTTGCTTGCAAGATCTCATTTGGTATGGAATTGAAGCTACGGTGTGTTGGATAAAGCCGTAGAATATGTTCACTCGGTATATATTCAGTAGCGAAACTGTAATGGCGTCTACCGTTGCGTTAGACGGTGCACAGGCTAAGATTTTTGTTGGGTATTTACTTGATTGGTTCCATAATTGTGTAATCGTTTCGACCAATGTTGCGGTTTTCCCTGTTCCGGGGGGCCCAAACAGAATAAAAGGTTGAATCGATTGAAAAGTAACATACTACGTACCGCAGAGGCTTGTTCGGGATTTTTTTCGATTTTTGAGTTTACCCAGATAGTGGGTTCACCCTGACGCTTGGAAACAATTTTGGCTGCGTTGGAAACAAAAACTCTGTAAGGTATTGAGTGCATTGGTGAATTGCTCTATGGGCTGCACGATATGGATATCTATTTAGCATGAACATGACTTTAACCTTGTCATGTCCTGAGTAACTAAGGGAAAACAGTGGAGGTAATTCAAGAGCTGCAATGGTACCATTTATGTTTCGAATCTTCCCGTAATAAGTCGCTTCGGGGTAATTCGTCACACAAATTTTAAATTTGTCTCCTTTTCTGATCAACGATTGGTCTGATTGGATCCAAGGTATCGGTACTTCAAATTGGTCCATTGTTTGTTGGAGCGTTGCGTCACACAAAGAGCGACTTTTCAACGCTTGGGTAGCTTGAAATTCCTCCAAAACAATGCAAGTGAAAACCTCGCCACGTAGTTTGTAGTGCTAAGAATTTCAGCATTTGTTTTACTATTCTCAAAGATCTGACGGAACTCGTAGTAACTGACATCTTGATCAGTATTGGGTCAGAGAGTGTGGATGGAGGGGGTTGCGGCGTTCTGTTTACTAATGCTGACACTGCCATGGGCATAGTGTAGTTTTCTAATGTTACACGGGTAGCACGGGCTTCTAACGAGAATACTGGCACTTGCGTGCAATTCTGCTGCAACGCGGATTGCTTGCTTAGCACTTTCGGCTGATCAGCTGAGAGAACCGATAGAGGCTTCTTCAGCAATTTATACCGGGTCCAGTTCCCTGCTTGTTTATTTACATTACGGTGGGAGGGGAGGAGAAACAGTAAGTGAGCTCTTTCTCGCTGTGGATTAACGTACCTACGCAATCTTTCTACCTGAATTTTTCTTAATTTCGGGTTTTTCTCAGTCCCAAAATTGATTTCATAAATTGAATCATTTATACGTTTATGGATTTATAAGGGCCACGGTATTGTATACATAATTTTCTACTCAATCCCAATTTATGGCTGGCTGGCATGACACTAAAACTTCATCATTAATCGGGAATTCTACGTGTCTTCTTTTGCGTTGTGATTGCGTTTTTGCACGGCTTGTGCTTTGATAATTGAGGCTAACGCTTGTTTCCGCGTTTCCTCCATTTTCTTTATACGTTCCCCTATTTCAACGCCATTTGGTTGAGAATTCAGGCAGAAATCAATTGGGTAAGTAGGTCTCACACCAAAAAGTAATTCATATGGGCTTACTTTAGTTGAGCTGTGGCAATGTCTATTTAGTGCTGCGACGGCGATTGGTACATATAAATCCCAATCTCTTTGATTTGTGTTAACATATTGTTTAATGATAGTCTTAATAAATTAAATTGGACTTCGATTTGACCTGTTGTTTTTGGTGAATAGGCGCAATTGTTGCGCATTACACACACCATTCGATGCAATAAATTTTGGACGGATTCAGCTATAAGAGAGGTTCCGCAATCGGATTTAAGTTGTTGAATCGGACCAAATAAACAGTTTACCCTGAATAGAAATTTACCTATAGTTTTAGCATCGTTTTTTCGAACGGCTTCCGCGTATATGAACTTGGTAAAATAACAAACAATAGAAATAATATACAAACATCCATTGCTTGATCTTCTCATTGGGCCGCACACATCAATAGCACAGGTTCTATAAGGATACGGCTCAATTCTAGTAGACGTCATGAGTCCTTGCGGTCTCTGAGTTCTGGGTTAGTCATCTGACAGGTAGTGCAGCTTTTTACCCAAATTTTACATCCTTAGTGAGTGTATTGCAATAGAATCTGCTTTTAACTTTCTCTAAAGTTTTCGCGTACCCTGGATGGGCGGCTGCGTAATCATCATGAAAGGACCTTAGAATTGTGGCCCTTAAGGACTGAGGAACGCAAATTAGCCTATCGCTTCCCTTAGGCCCAAAGCACTTTTTTTGCAAAACATTATTCTGGTCAATAAAAAACTGTCGACTCTTCCGTCGTTCAATATTGTGACCGAATCAGGGTCTTCAAGAGCTCGAAAAATAGGGTCGAATTCCACGTCTGCGCGTTTGTGCTGAGCCACATTGACAGCTGGCGCTAGCAGAAGGATTTCAGTATCTATACCGTTTCCAATGGCCCGTGACAGAGCATCGCAGTTAGAGTGAACTCGTCCACTTCGATGCTGTACATCTAAATCGAAGTTGGACAATTTTAAGCAAAGACGAGCTAGCCGATGACTGTCATTCTGCAGCGTGGTATATTGCCGCAGCGCAGCATGATCAGTGATCACCTTTACCTGTTTACCATATATAAATGGTCGGAACCTTTTACAGGCCAGAACGAGTCCGAGTAACTCTTGCTCAGTGGCGCTATAATTTTGCTCCGCCTTATTAAAGAGCTGAGAATAATAGCACACTGGTTTTGTGGTTTTCTCGTCAAATAACAGGGACAAAACGGCCCCCGTGCCAAATTTACACGAGTCACCTCTAGCTGTACTTCTAAATTAGGGTCGTAGTGGGCTAATACCGGCGGACTGGCCAAGATGGATTTGAGCTGTTGGAATGCTGTTTCTGCAGCCATGCTCCACTGGAACAAAGTATCCTTTTTTTTAACTCATATAAAGGTTTACTCCATAAACTGGCGTCTTTAATAAAACGCCTATAGTAACCCACTAAGCCTAAGAACCGTCTCACAGCCTTTACATTGGTGGGGCGTTCATAATTTATGATGCCTCACATTTGCTCGGATCAACTTCCAAACCGTTCTTTGTTAGATGATACCCGAACATAGAGAGTTCCTCATATGCGAATTTGCACTTTGCGTAATTTAGTTTCAGGTTAAAATCGCGCACTCGGTCTAAAACTGCCTCTAAATTACTTAAAAGAATCTCAATGGTGGGTCCAAAAACGATTATATCGTCGATATATGCTAGGCATTTGGTATATTTTAGCCCACTAATCATTTTATCGATCATATGTTGAAATTCAGCGGGCGAATTACAAAATCCTTGGGGCAGCACTTTATATTGCAAGTGGCTTGAAGGTGTTGAAAAAGCTGTAAATTTTTTGCTAGACTCATCCAATTTCATCTGCCAAAAACCATGGCTTGCATCTAGATGCACTACGTATTTCATACCTGAAATTGCCATTAGGCATGCCTCCAAATTTGGGAGAGGATACCTTTTTTGGTTACCATGGTATTTAGAGCTCTATAATCCTGTACTAATCGAAAGGCCTCTGCCTTTGGGATTAAAGGGCCGGTGAGCCATAAGGAGAATTTGAATCCTCTAAAATTCCCATGTCTTTCAATTTTTCAATCTCACAATCTAACCAGTCTAGCTCTTTTGGCTGAGTCTGTAGGGAGGTCTATAGACCAATTCTTCTTTTTCCAATTGAATTTTAATTGGAGGGTAATTGGCGCCCCCCTTCAGTGTGTCATGAGGCCACAAAAATACCTCATGATATTTTGCTAGTACCTTAAGTACCTTTTGCTTGTCATCTGGAGATAATTCAGGATTGATTTGCAACAGGTTTAAGTCCTCAGTATAAGGGAAATTATTTACATTTATTGTTTCATGGCCCTTTAAATTACATTAATACTATTTACATGGCCTATACTACTGTCTTGATACAACATAGTTTTATGAAGACTGTTGTTTCGAATTAAAACCTCATGAGTAGCGTTTATATTCGCTGATTTAGTCAGCATGTCAAAATTTCGCCTTTTTAGGCTGGGGTTAGGATAAATTGAGACTTCACCTGCATTAAATTCCCAATACGGTACACTGGCACCGTTTTCACTTCGAGTGCCTCAAAGTGTATGGGCTCTTTAATTTTTAAGACACATTTTTCGTCATTTACAGGGATAGCGTCAGAAAGACCGCACAGTGCGCTAAATTCTTTTTTATATCGATTATTAGATTCTAATCTACGGTATTCATTACTCTTTCCTGGTTTAAAAACGGCAAAGTTACACGCTGCGAAATATTTTTTTGCAATGTTACAGAGGATGAGCAAAAATCTATTGATGCTCCGCAGTAGTACATGAAAGGCACTCCCAAAATAACTTTTCAGGTAAATCGTAGCCACTAACACATTTAACTCAATTGATTCACCCTTAAAGCTTAGGGTCACCTTGTTTCACCTATGGGAGTGAAGGTCTCATTCGATGCCGTTAATAATCGTAAATTTTCAAGGGGTCGAACGAAACCTTCACTGACCAAGTCCGGATGCACAATGTTAACCCCACTTCCGGTGTCAATCAACACAGGTAGACTTTGGGAGTGAATACTACCTAGAATTCTGATCGGTTGATCAATAGTTGTGCTCATATTTCTGTTTTGATTAATCGCGTTGACGCTGGTACAATCTACCTTGCTGGAATCGACAATTTTGTCCAAAGCTGCCACGATAGCCTCAACAAGCATGGTTTGACCAAGGTCATTGAGGTGGTATCCTTGACTATCGAAGGCGCCTGCATCAAAATTGTCGACTCCTTGCAACGGGATTAATTCAGGGCTAAACATTAATTGACCTTGTATAGAACCATTAACTAAGTCTATCTTTGCATTTACATTGTTTACGTCAAATCTGTGGAATATCGGCGTGTAAATTAGCCGCGTTCGCCGCGCTTTTTCTTTAAGTTTGCCTAGTGGCAAGGCGTTAACAAACGCGAAATGGGAGGTGGTTTTATAATGATTATTAAAATCATCTGATCCAGCAATGATAATAGTGATTGGGTTCTCACCCTTGCAAATGGTCACTTCGTCTAAGGTATTTAATACCTCGATATTGTGCCTTTTGCAGGGCAGTGAATCTCTAGATCAAATTGCTGTGATAGTTTTTCAGTCAGTTTAGGTTTTAGTTTTCTCAGATGCGAGTCCCCCACCATGATGACTCGAATTTTTTTTCAGAATTTTCAGTGGCCGATTTATTTACAAGTTGAACGCTAGCATTTTGGACTTGCGGTGGCAAGGTTGCCATAGGTGCGTTTATTTCAATTAAATTCGTATTTACAAAGTTCTGATTATTAGATTGATTAACATCAACTTGCGACGTTGTCATAGGCACTAGCTTACCCATAAAAAAAAATTGGTCTCAATGTGATCAGCTTATAAATCATATTGACATTTTCGCAAAAGCAGTATCGACAATGGTATCAGACAGTAATTTTCTGTTTACTCTTCCTGAATTTAGTCAAAAGTATTGATTTTGATTGAATCACGGTTCATTATTAGAATATGTTGTTGAAGGTGTGAAATAATTCTCATTACTTTAATTTGTCAAAATTGGACTTTTGTCAGTCTCGCAATGGAACTTCAGTGATTTCAATTGCGCACATCCCTTTTTCGATCAGCTTTGCTGCTACAAAAGTAAGGACCCGTTAAAACATTATAAATATCAATATTAATCAGCTGAAGTTAAACCCCATGCTGGTAAATTTCATGAATCCAGGTCTCTTGAATCGGAAGGAATAGAAAAATGCGTGATAATGATTGGTCCTCCTGGCAAAACAGAGAAATATATATACTACAATATGGGTTCTTGCAAGGTTTTGCTGTAGACAAATGGCCCCTCATTTCTGATGTAAAATGCTGTGTAAATAACGATGAGACCATTAATTAAGTCTAAAACTCTCTCCTCGCAGAGAAAACTTAACTTGAAATTAAGGGTGACCACCCTTGTATGTATGCACCAACCTTGGATTCGGACCCCAAACAAAAGAACAGGACATGAAATTAAGTGACGTCTTCCTCGTTTATTATACAACGTAGAACTTTTCGGTAGTTATCGCCGTGCTCCTAGTGACAGAATGTGTATAAATGGACCTCTAATTCCTTCAATTTACTTTTGAAAGCAAATTCATTATCTCATAGTTCAAATTCGTAGGTTATGTTCTTTTGTTTGGGGCCGAATCCGAGGTTGGTGCATACATGCAAGGGTGGTCATACGAAATTTCAAGTTATTAAGTTTTCTCTGCGAGGAGTGAGTTTTAGACTTTGATAATGGTCGCATCACCGTTTTCGCAGCAATTTACATTGGAATTGATATTCCATGTGCTTACAGCAAAACCGTGCAAGAGCTCCATTTGGAGAGACGGGGTCGGGGCTGCGAACGGCTTCTCTATTTTCTCATTCCTTGGTGGCAAAGTTAAAGATTCAGAGCAAAATATTTCTCTTATCACTCAGTGATTGAAACTTGCTGTTTGCCCCCTTTGAAAGACACCAAGCGCTGGAATTCTTAAAGAGAGGGAAGTGAAATTTTGTCCTCTTTGAAATAGAAACCTGGGTGCGGAAACTGTCGCGCTAAAATCAAATTTATCTCGTCCAGGGCTGCCGTTTTGCGTATAATCAATGCTATTTTCAATCCACCGATGATTCCACCGGCTGAGAAAAGATTACACAGTTCAATTCAGTGCATGACTATAATAATAATAAACTAAAATACTAGCATCTGTAATCTTTTCTCAACCGGTGGAGTCGTCGATGACTTTAAAAAACTTGCGGATATTTTAATTAATCAACGGAGTTTCCACCGGTTAAGGAAAGATTACAGATCAGAGTATTTTCGTGCATTCAGTCATACACTAAACTGAACTGTGTAATCTTTTCTCAACCGGTGGAATCATCGGTGAATAGAAAAATAGCATTGAGTATACGCAAAACGGCAGCCCTGATCTCGTCGCAAGGGAGCAATCATCTCGATGTTTGCAGATATATTTGCGGACGGTTTCCTTGGTATTTATTAGAATATGTGGTTGCGAGGAGAGGATCAACGCGGAAAGAAAATAATAAAAATCCGGAGAGAAAAATCGGGTGTGGGACGTGAAAACGGAGAGGAAGACAAAGGCGGCGGCTGACAAACATCGCCAGAAGCCG
The DNA here is from genome assembly GCA_011764245.1 of Trialeurodes vaporariorum. Taxonomy (NCBI): domain Eukaryota; kingdom Metazoa; phylum Arthropoda; class Insecta; order Hemiptera; family Aleyrodidae; genus Trialeurodes; species Trialeurodes vaporariorum. The sequence continues at coordinate 77,276,694 of VMOF01000111.1, read as the reverse complement.
CTGAGGAGGGAAGGGGGAGGGGGGGTCTGTAAGTTTGAACTGTGATATCGCTGCCCGGAGGACAAATTGTCGCGCGTACGTTTTTCGAGAGAAAAAAAAAAAAAACTTTTTTTACTCGAGTCGAGAGAAAGTCTGAGCGTGAGGTCTGAAAGGAAGAAGCATTACAATGGTTGATAACAGCGAAAATTTGGCCGCAAACTTTCGTAAAAGGGAAATAAGGGGAGAGGATTTGTGACAAACCACTCTGCAAACATTTCCAAAAGTAAGCTATTTATATATGGTTCAACATTTTTTATTCTCATTTTCGTGTCGGCACCAGGGAGCAAAAGGGCAAAGAGAAACTTGTATAACCTTGATAAAACACTTTTTGAAAAGTTTCGGAATATGTATCGAAAATAGTCCAGCTTTCCCAGCTTTGGTTAATGGTAAATAAAGAGTGTTGCAATAACATGCAATCTAGAGTATACTATAAGACCCGAGCATTCCCGAGCAATGCTACTTATGAGAGAGCCGAGGTTAACCGAAAATGGCGGTGATCAGTGTAACGTTTCTTTTCTACCTTTTCTCGCTCACGTTGTTATTGTATGTTAATTAATTGGGGGCGTCCACCATCGTTAATTATTTAAATTAATTAACGTAATTTAACGTAAGTACCTGTCTCCCACGGTGTTCATAAATAATCCAAAAAAGTAAATTGTCCACACTCCGTTTAATAAGAAATATGATAATATCAATTCAAAACAATAAAACTCAATAGAAACTTCAAAATAGAACTCGAGAAAAATAGAACAAACAGAAACTAGAAAAACTAAAAATAGCTCTAGAAATAGAACTCGTTTCAATAGAACTTGAGGAAAGGCAAAAATCATTAATTATTTAGCGTGAAATTTCCAACCAACTGATGGAACATTCGCACGTTTTAATAGAAGAAATTCACGAGACTTCGCGAGCCAACGAATCGCACCAGACTGATTTTACTTCATTTTCGACTCTCCCTGAAGCCTCCGGACTCTCGGATCCTAGCTTCCTATGGGAAAGCCAGGGTCCGAAAAGCCCCAAGTCAGCAAGAAAGTCGAAAAAGAGATGACGCCACCACAACTGCCCCGATGCGCCTTGCCGTCCCGGGCATCGAAAAATCCGAACTCAACTTGAATAACAAACAAATTCGGATTTTCCGCTGCCCGAAACGGCAAAACAGCCACCACACAGTTGAGGTGGCGAATCCTGCAAGTGCATTTTTAGTGTGTTTTACGCAAAAATCAGCGACTGGCTAGACACGAGCATGAGATCAGAATCACCGGAAACTCATCCCCGGCTTGCGTCCGCCCGATCGAAGATTCTCGCGAAACACACTGATCACGCTTAGCGTCGTCACCATCCAAAACTATTGGAATTGTTGAACATGGTGATATCTACGATATCCCCGCCGTTCATTACATCCCCGCCGGTGCCAAGAATAGGGCGCCCCTGCCCTTTGAAATGAAAGGTTCAACAATTCCAGTAGTAGCGGATTGGTGACTTTAGTATGCGTGGCGTTTCGTGTGGTGCGATTCGTTGGCTCGGAAGCACCTATCTCTCAGAAGTGGCCTTTTGTTGTTGTTGTTTTTTTTTTTTTTAAAAAACTTATTGTGCTAATCACTTAATTACTTTGAATAGCTTACTTACTAATGAACTTTTTATTTCTCTCTTTCTCCCTTTTTTTTTTTTACATTATTAATTTAACCATTTTACTATGGTAGGCACCTCATTACAATCCTTATTGAAAAATGTGAACTGTTTATATTGATTGCAAGTCAGTCCCTCCGAACAGAGAGCCTGCGCGCGGCAATTTCCCGTTACGTTGTACAGAAGAGTAGAAGTAGTCGACGATCCTAGTGGGCAGTTTTCTATGTTGGCAGCGCTACCGGCTGTGGCAACATTAGCCCGTCGACGTAGAATGCATGAGCGTGCTTCGCGACGAAAACCAAACTAGAACCCCACGATGTCATCTCATCTGAGCCCGGAAACTGCCGTTGAGCAATGAGGAAGAGGTGTCATCATGCTCGCAATGGCGGTTTGGTCGGCGAGTTGGCTGCATCAAGGAACGTGGATAAACAGGCGGCACTTAGACGTTAACGAATGGAAGGAAGGTGGCCCCCACCCTGTTCGTTAGCAGTGACCGAAAAAGATCAGCGGCTTAACTGCGGTCCATCCTCGTAATTTCGTCATAATTGGTAAACTTGGCAACAGAGGGCTCAAGGATAACAGTAGTACAAGATGTGCGTGCGTACCTCGCAAGGTCATTCCGTTTCAGCTGATCTCAGCCACTATAGAGATCGGAGAACCGCTGAGTCGTTCGTGAATAGACCGTCGATGATGAGCTCCGTGCAAATCTGTGATACGTCACTGTATTGCACATCACGTACACTGATCTAATGAGATCAGTCAATGAAGAGTAAACAATTAACTGATTACTTCGATAGTTCATTTCATTGCATAAGGCACACTACGCGAAAGTTTGTTACACTAAGTAAGCACCATTATAGTGATTCCCGAGAACACTGAAAAGAAGGAACAATTGCTGTGGGTTGGTTAGTTAACTTTTTCGTGTACCTTTAGGTACTTAACGCGATTGTCATTTCACTTGTGAGATGTTAAAATGTCCTTGTTTGAACGTTGCACTAAGTTGTTGAACTGTGAAGAGCTGTCCAGAGCTGTAAAGTAACCTCAGAAAGACCACCCGCAAGACCCTGCGCAAAGTTACCGACTTGCAATCTCATGACAATTTTCAGATTAAATGAGACCTAAACTTACAAGGGTTATGATTTCTATATACTATACTATAGGGTTACTATATTTACAGAATAATGCTATTTTTGATTATGCTGGCCTAGTAAAACGGAGCACCCAAGAGCCCCCACACTGTTCCAACCGTCACCCAATCAGGTGACAACCGAAACAACTCCAGGCGCTCTCCGGCGCTCAGCCGTACCGGGGTTTAAACAGATGAAACTTATCTCTAATTTCAAAACAAAGACTTTGATGGCCTTACTCATTATCTTTTTCTAGATTCCCCCCTTTGTATTTACATATGAACAACTATTTAGCAATTAATTGCATAGTTTGGACTTTTAATTCTACATTTTAAATAATTTATTTATTTTTTTTTTTAATGATTTTAACTTGAGGATGATTATTTGACTTTACAATTTTAATCGAGTGAATTCAAGATTAATTTTAACTTTAAGAAAAATGAAATGAAAGAAAAAAAAAGATTGAATAATAAGTGAATTCAGGACACAAACTTTAATTTTAGCTTTAAATTTTAATTATAGAAAAGAATTGAATGTTAGAGTGATAGAGTAATTTAGGACACAAAATTTAATTTTAACTATTTTAAGAAAAATGAAACGAAAGAAGAAAAAAATTGAATAATAAAATTCAATAACACAAAATTTTTTTTTAAAGTGATTTTAACTTGAGGATGATTATGTTGACTTTACAATTTTAATCGAGTGAATTCAAGATTAATTTTTAACTTTAAATTTAACTTTCCTCCTACCCCCCAGTACTTTTATCAGCCGTCCCTGGCTGAAAGAGAAGCTATTAATATCCCCGTTTTATTTACAATAATTTTTTTTTTTTTTTACATGAAACGTTATAAATTATTATTAGTTATTTACTACTTAGAATTCTATACATGTTGGTGATGGTTCAATCAAGGCTCCCGCTGGGAGTGGAACAGCGGGACTTTATTGAAACATCATTCGCAAGCTCCTTTATGAGGCGCTTGTCTTTATCGGTTTGGTTGCACTCTGATTAGGAGTGATTGCGACCGGAATTTCGTCTATGTTTCACATCGGTGTAACAAATCGCGTATTCATATGAAGTATGTTGGAGGCAGGGTGGTCAAACGATTTGTGTGCCACGATTCTATCGCAAAACTGCAACTCTAGCGCATTTTTGAGATGGGAGAGAAACTGAGGTCATTTTACTCCACAGTTCCTTGCTCGTCTCTCCACTCACTCGTTCGCAGTTGTGAGATGAATCGCCTCGCACGTATCGTTCGAGATAGCATTTGTTGGCGCTAGCGATGAGCTAACAGCAACGATTATGACGCGGCGAAAGACGACAGATCTGCCGTTGCTCTGTAATCTTTTTCCGATTCATTAGGTGTTTGAAGACTGAGTAACTGATCCTGCTCCCCTGCGCAAGGCGAGGCACCCCACTCAAAGTAGCAGTATCAATTACCCGCCTGTTTTCATTTATGTCTCATTGACTGATGGTTTGACGCCCCCCCTGCTGTTTTTTTTTTTTTTTTTTTTAAAAAAAAATTCTCATTTAGAGAGGGTACCCTATCTGCCTATAAATTGCATGGTAGTTATGCGATGCTTTAGTGAGTCGTAGTTTGGTAACTCATTATATGCATATATATATTGAAAATGCATGTACGTCCTATCAATTATTTAAGACTGTGTCTTTACGTATGAATTGAATCTGGAGTTTTTTTTTTTTTTTTTTTTAAAAAAAAAATTTTGAGCACTAATCAAATCACTATTTCGCCATCCATTTGATCTTGATTCTTGATTTGGTTTCTTCCGTAAGTGTTGGTGAAAGTTCAGAGGTTGCTGACGCTCCGGCTTTGGGGAAAATACTTAAGTGAGAAAACAGGAAGATGGAGGTATGAATAGTGAAATTTTAAATGTAGTCTCTCTTCTCAATTATCGTCCCCAAAGGCGCAGGGCCGCAACTTGAGGCAGGCTTGATAGCTGAAATGAGATAACAAGAGAATGCAAGGGATTTAATGTAAGATATGACGTGTGTGAGTAATATTGTGTAAAATTGTGCGCGCAATTCGGCGACTGGGCGGTTTGTTCCTTTAAACATCTGTAACAATCGAATGCGAGTTGTTCACCGGAAACCCCGGAGTTCGATCTTTGTTATGGATTCAAATGGACGAACCGCGACGTTGCCGAATTACACACTACGCCACTCATTGTGGTAAAAATACAAACAAAATCTATTTCACGATTCAATTGTGAAGTAGTTTCTCGAGACTTTAGTGAGTCATGAGTGACGTTTTAGGTCACCGGTGATACACCCCTGAAGATTGCGCAGTCATTGCGAAGTCATTGACTGAAATCATTCTAAGTTGCATACAGTTTTGTTGTCTCCTTTTTTCGGAGAAGGAGAAAAAGATGAGGAAAGAATAACACATGGGCTACGATCAATGGATAAGAGCAATAACAAAACAAAAGAACAAGAAAGGAAAAAGAAAATTGAACAACAAGAAGGAGGACGGCTTCGCCGTATGGATGGCAGAATATTTTCTGAGCATTTAGGTTTGCAGGGTTGCCAAACTGTCAGATGGCAGCAAAAAGAAAAAAGAAAATGTTAATGCCTTTATAGCAACCTTACCGCATCGAATACTGGTCTTACCAATGGCAACGCTGCCGTTTTCTTACTTGGTCAGCCTTTTCTGGAGTGATGTCTCGGATTCATGAATTGCCTCTATTCAAGCGAGAATCGTGCGATATTGAGTGACCGCCGTATCTTGCGTATTGCTGTGTTGCATTCCCTTCTAGTCAAGAGTGCTAAGCGGCTCTGTGAGTAGTGGATACGAAGAATTCTAAGACGACTCGTGGCAACGTCGCGATTGCATTTTTTTTTTGAACGGTGCATCCGTCGAATGAGACATTTTTAGCGTCTTAAACGGAGTGTGGATCATCTAATATCTATGGGGGTTAATAACTGATTTTTATAGTCTAACTTACGAAAAATTACTACTGATGTCAGGGGATCGATTTTCTAAGTAGAAAAAAAGGATATATCGGAGCTAATGAATAAGCTCGATATAGACCTGACCCAAACACAGATTTAATACCTAATTAATATTTACAATGTAATTTGGATTTCCCCACTGTTGCCAAATGTCCTAAATTGGTAACTTCGAAATTTTGTCACCAATTGGCAGTTAACATGTAAAGAACTCTTACGAAGCTGTACCAAATCTAACAAACATGATTAAAACACTTATATTTACAAGGGAGTATTGAACTTTTGGTAATGAACTTTATCTCCACCATTGTTTCCAAAGTTATTAACATATCGGATTTTGTAATCGTCTGAAGGGGAAAGGGTGGGTGCGGGGTTTATGACTATTTAATCCCAATAACTTCCTCAATGTGTTACACAGAACGGCGTCTCAGCACTTTCCAGTGCACGTGACGATTACATTCGAGCCTTCACGAGCTCAGTTTTGCAGATGTAATGCGAATGAGTGAGTGCAAGAGCCAGAGAGCACCAGACCTCCCCCCCTCGCCCTTGCAGCCGACGTCCGAAATGTATACCCCCCGTCTAAACACAGTAGAGTATGACATATCGAGAAATCAACACGCACAAGGGGGGAAAGAGGAGTGGCGCTATCCAACTCTCCGCCCCAGTCCTCCATCACGGTTCGCTATAGTATACATTGAACAACAAATTTAAATCAACTTTTAACTTTATTTTTTTTTTTTTTTTCATTCATTTAAGCCTTTTGCACGTATCTTGCGCGGCCAATTCCTGTTTTAGGGTCTTCGACGATGATAATGTCTTGTAAAGGGATACCTTCACTTTTATATTCTTTTCTATCAGTTTCGAGTTGTTGCGTAGCTTACTATTACAATGACAATGGTGATGAGAAAAACAATAAAAAGTGCGAGAGTAGATGGAGAAGTGGGTACGTGGAGAACCGTGGACGATTCTTCTTGGTACTTGAGCTGCTCTTGCAACAGAAACAGCGTGTCATGGCCAAGTCTAGATGGATATGGTAGGTTTCAATATCAAAATCAATAGTCTCTTGTTTGATATGGAAGGCGGATGACTGAGTGTACACAATAGTATTATCAATTATGACCATGGCGGTGTCCTGTCGGCTACATACGGCGGGCCCTATTACCGTACGTACAGAGTTGTTCTTATTAAGTCCTTTATAGAGGCCTTTATGCCTTTGTTTAATAAGACCAAGCCATCATCATAATGGTAAGACGATGTCAACTCAGCCATTCGCGCCTCCTTCAAATGGACATGTGCGCAGAAATAAGTGTCAACTTCACGTACACAGTTCTCCACGGCTAACCCACTTATTCCACTAAAACACCGGTTTAAAGGTTTTCAAATCGTTGTTAATCCATTTGGCCTACCGTCATTAGTACTGGCTCTTGACTCTTTATAAGTGGTATAGTTAATACACCACGCAAAATGTCACCTGTGGCTTCGTGGAAGTCGAAGGAAACCTTTGCTGTATAATATAGCAAGTACGGCGACGATATATAAACCGTATCGTGTAAAGTGGGGGTATTTTGAATAAGTTGATAAACTTGAGAGGGGGGAATAATCTTGCTGGTTAGCCTTTCATTGTGGAGGGTTCCTAATAAATCGTCGAATTGTTGCAGGAAAAAGTGTTCGAATATCAAGAAAGTGGTGTTTTTTTCTACATTACACGCCGTTTGGGTGGCTTTGGTTGACAAATACTCCATTTCTCGTCTTATCGCGATAAAGTTACCTAAATTATCGGATTGTGTTTTTATCCAAATTTTCTGTAGATATTTGAACGCTTTTTCCTGATCAGTTCTCAGTTCGTCGATTCGACCATTGGTTGTTATATAGTCATATCCCATCCACGCTGCTGCAGCCAGACCAGCTCCTATTCCAACAATCAACAACGGTGACCTTTTTTGCCGGTTAGAATACAGATCTGACGCTATGGATTGTTCATTCATTCGTTTTTCGTTGAGATTTTTTAGCAACCCGGCCAACACGTCATTACGGTATCGGGTACCGCAAATAGTATAGTACTCTACTAGGTCTATGACTATTGGTACAACGGTTTCCCCCTCTTCGTTCAAGATGCGCCGATTGGTTTTATACGTGATGAGTTTGGAATCTCGTATTTCGGTACATGAAAATACAGTTTGGGCGAGAAGAGAGAGAGCGAACACTCGGGCAAAATATATTGACCTAGTGGATGATTGATTCATTGTTATTATTAAAAAAAAACGGTTGTTGTAAAAAAAATAAAAAAAGACGATTATCTGGGAAATTATTCAAGTATTTACCTACGCAATGTTCGTCTGAGCTTTTCGTGTGCGGACCTCTGAGACTATTTTCGCTTACCTGCACACACACACAAATAATAATTTGGAATTAGATGGAAATTTCGTGGAATTTGTTTTTTTTTTTTTTTTATTGCACTGATGGCTCATTTAATTCAGCAATGCCATGCCTCCAGAATTCCATGCATTCAGTTGCCGGCACTGTTGAATCAAATGAGCCCAATGTTTGTTGCTATTTAGCACGTCCGGGTTGCCCACTATTATGAGTAACGCTCGTGCGCGCGTTGTTGCCACATTGAAGCGGCGTGGATCCTTTAAAAAACCTATCTTAATTCTATCTCGTTCTACTGAATTCGATCTCACTGTGGTAATTATTGTTATCAGTTTCTCGAGCCCCTGGAATTCTTCTATGGTTCCAACTAAGATGTCTGGCCAACCTAATTTACAGACACTTTGTTTTAACTTGTTAACTTGGCTTTTATATGGTGCCATTAGGCCTATGTTCTTTGGGTAATTTTTCGATTTGTTATTGGATCAGAGTTCAGAAGGCATTAAGGTAGTCTATAACGATTTCAATTTCGGCTTGGTTACTACAGCTATGGGATTGGTTGTCATATTGCTCAGTTCCCTTGATCTCGTGAAAATCAAGGGTACTGTCGCATTGGGTAAAAGTGGTGAATTACAGGCTAATTGATAATTTCTTTAGGGCCACTGGCAACTAACTCATTGTTGTAGAATAATTTATTAGATTGTTCAATGATGGCAGGGTGTGAGCGGTAGTTTCTGCACAGTTTTACTGTAAGCAGTTCGTTATATTTGCCTGATACAGGGTCAGGTTTATATAGGACTCTCCATTAATCTTTGCAAAAGTGAAATTCCGAGACCTAAAATCTTTGCTTTTGCTGATGTTATGATTGGACCGAGTGATATGGGTCCCCAGCTAAAATAATACGCGTTGGTTCCGGAGTGAGAGAGCCTAAGCCGACAATTGGAATCAAGGCTTCAGGTTCTATCGCCTGCCCACACTCATCGACTATTATATGGGAAAAATGCGGACCGTAGTTCAGTCCGGCGGTGACCAATCTACTTGAGCCTACCAAGGTTGTGATAATTACAGTGGGTTTTTTTTAATTGGTGAGGTTTCAAGTTTGCACACTGATTATCAGTGCCTTATTGAAACATTTTGCTTGCAAGATCTCATTTGGTATGGAATTGAAGCTACGGTGTGTTGGATAAAGCCGTAGAATATGTTCACTCGGTATATATTCAGTAGCGAAACTGTAATGGCGTCTACCGTTGCGTTAGACGGTGCACAGGCTAAGATTTTTGTTGGGTATTTACTTGATTGGTTCCATAATTGTGTAATCGTTTCGACCAATGTTGCGGTTTTCCCTGTTCCGGGGGGCCCAAACAGAATAAAAGGTTGAATCGATTGAAAAGTAACATACTACGTACCGCAGAGGCTTGTTCGGGATTTTTTTCGATTTTTGAGTTTACCCAGATAGTGGGTTCACCCTGACGCTTGGAAACAATTTTGGCTGCGTTGGAAACAAAAACTCTGTAAGGTATTGAGTGCATTGGTGAATTGCTCTATGGGCTGCACGATATGGATATCTATTTAGCATGAACATGACTTTAACCTTGTCATGTCCTGAGTAACTAAGGGAAAACAGTGGAGGTAATTCAAGAGCTGCAATGGTACCATTTATGTTTCGAATCTTCCCGTAATAAGTCGCTTCGGGGTAATTCGTCACACAAATTTTAAATTTGTCTCCTTTTCTGATCAACGATTGGTCTGATTGGATCCAAGGTATCGGTACTTCAAATTGGTCCATTGTTTGTTGGAGCGTTGCGTCACACAAAGAGCGACTTTTCAACGCTTGGGTAGCTTGAAATTCCTCCAAAACAATGCAAGTGAAAACCTCGCCACGTAGTTTGTAGTGCTAAGAATTTCAGCATTTGTTTTACTATTCTCAAAGATCTGACGGAACTCGTAGTAACTGACATCTTGATCAGTATTGGGTCAGAGAGTGTGGATGGAGGGGGTTGCGGCGTTCTGTTTACTAATGCTGACACTGCCATGGGCATAGTGTAGTTTTCTAATGTTACACGGGTAGCACGGGCTTCTAACGAGAATACTGGCACTTGCGTGCAATTCTGCTGCAACGCGGATTGCTTGCTTAGCACTTTCGGCTGATCAGCTGAGAGAACCGATAGAGGCTTCTTCAGCAATTTATACCGGGTCCAGTTCCCTGCTTGTTTATTTACATTACGGTGGGAGGGGAGGAGAAACAGTAAGTGAGCTCTTTCTCGCTGTGGATTAACGTACCTACGCAATCTTTCTACCTGAATTTTTCTTAATTTCGGGTTTTTCTCAGTCCCAAAATTGATTTCATAAATTGAATCATTTATACGTTTATGGATTTATAAGGGCCACGGTATTGTATACATAATTTTCTACTCAATCCCAATTTATGGCTGGCTGGCATGACACTAAAACTTCATCATTAATCGGGAATTCTACGTGTCTTCTTTTGCGTTGTGATTGCGTTTTTGCACGGCTTGTGCTTTGATAATTGAGGCTAACGCTTGTTTCCGCGTTTCCTCCATTTTCTTTATACGTTCCCCTATTTCAACGCCATTTGGTTGAGAATTCAGGCAGAAATCAATTGGGTAAGTAGGTCTCACACCAAAAAGTAATTCATATGGGCTTACTTTAGTTGAGCTGTGGCAATGTCTATTTAGTGCTGCGACGGCGATTGGTACATATAAATCCCAATCTCTTTGATTTGTGTTAACATATTGTTTAATGATAGTCTTAATAAATTAAATTGGACTTCGATTTGACCTGTTGTTTTTGGTGAATAGGCGCAATTGTTGCGCATTACACACACCATTCGATGCAATAAATTTTGGACGGATTCAGCTATAAGAGAGGTTCCGCAATCGGATTTAAGTTGTTGAATCGGACCAAATAAACAGTTTACCCTGAATAGAAATTTACCTATAGTTTTAGCATCGTTTTTTCGAACGGCTTCCGCGTATATGAACTTGGTAAAATAACAAACAATAGAAATAATATACAAACATCCATTGCTTGATCTTCTCATTGGGCCGCACACATCAATAGCACAGGTTCTATAAGGATACGGCTCAATTCTAGTAGACGTCATGAGTCCTTGCGGTCTCTGAGTTCTGGGTTAGTCATCTGACAGGTAGTGCAGCTTTTTACCCAAATTTTACATCCTTAGTGAGTGTATTGCAATAGAATCTGCTTTTAACTTTCTCTAAAGTTTTCGCGTACCCTGGATGGGCGGCTGCGTAATCATCATGAAAGGACCTTAGAATTGTGGCCCTTAAGGACTGAGGAACGCAAATTAGCCTATCGCTTCCCTTAGGCCCAAAGCACTTTTTTTGCAAAACATTATTCTGGTCAATAAAAAACTGTCGACTCTTCCGTCGTTCAATATTGTGACCGAATCAGGGTCTTCAAGAGCTCGAAAAATAGGGTCGAATTCCACGTCTGCGCGTTTGTGCTGAGCCACATTGACAGCTGGCGCTAGCAGAAGGATTTCAGTATCTATACCGTTTCCAATGGCCCGTGACAGAGCATCGCAGTTAGAGTGAACTCGTCCACTTCGATGCTGTACATCTAAATCGAAGTTGGACAATTTTAAGCAAAGACGAGCTAGCCGATGACTGTCATTCTGCAGCGTGGTATATTGCCGCAGCGCAGCATGATCAGTGATCACCTTTACCTGTTTACCATATATAAATGGTCGGAACCTTTTACAGGCCAGAACGAGTCCGAGTAACTCTTGCTCAGTGGCGCTATAATTTTGCTCCGCCTTATTAAAGAGCTGAGAATAATAGCACACTGGTTTTGTGGTTTTCTCGTCAAATAACAGGGACAAAACGGCCCCCGTGCCAAATTTACACGAGTCACCTCTAGCTGTACTTCTAAATTAGGGTCGTAGTGGGCTAATACCGGCGGACTGGCCAAGATGGATTTGAGCTGTTGGAATGCTGTTTCTGCAGCCATGCTCCACTGGAACAAAGTATCCTTTTTTTTAACTCATATAAAGGTTTACTCCATAAACTGGCGTCTTTAATAAAACGCCTATAGTAACCCACTAAGCCTAAGAACCGTCTCACAGCCTTTACATTGGTGGGGCGTTCATAATTTATGATGCCTCACATTTGCTCGGATCAACTTCCAAACCGTTCTTTGTTAGATGATACCCGAACATAGAGAGTTCCTCATATGCGAATTTGCACTTTGCGTAATTTAGTTTCAGGTTAAAATCGCGCACTCGGTCTAAAACTGCCTCTAAATTACTTAAAAGAATCTCAATGGTGGGTCCAAAAACGATTATATCGTCGATATATGCTAGGCATTTGGTATATTTTAGCCCACTAATCATTTTATCGATCATATGTTGAAATTCAGCGGGCGAATTACAAAATCCTTGGGGCAGCACTTTATATTGCAAGTGGCTTGAAGGTGTTGAAAAAGCTGTAAATTTTTTGCTAGACTCATCCAATTTCATCTGCCAAAAACCATGGCTTGCATCTAGATGCACTACGTATTTCATACCTGAAATTGCCATTAGGCATGCCTCCAAATTTGGGAGAGGATACCTTTTTTGGTTACCATGGTATTTAGAGCTCTATAATCCTGTACTAATCGAAAGGCCTCTGCCTTTGGGATTAAAGGGCCGGTGAGCCATAAGGAGAATTTGAATCCTCTAAAATTCCCATGTCTTTCAATTTTTCAATCTCACAATCTAACCAGTCTAGCTCTTTTGGCTGAGTCTGTAGGGAGGTCTATAGACCAATTCTTCTTTTTCCAATTGAATTTTAATTGGAGGGTAATTGGCGCCCCCCTTCAGTGTGTCATGAGGCCACAAAAATACCTCATGATATTTTGCTAGTACCTTAAGTACCTTTTGCTTGTCATCTGGAGATAATTCAGGATTGATTTGCAACAGGTTTAAGTCCTCAGTATAAGGGAAATTATTTACATTTATTGTTTCATGGCCCTTTAAATTACATTAATACTATTTACATGGCCTATACTACTGTCTTGATACAACATAGTTTTATGAAGACTGTTGTTTCGAATTAAAACCTCATGAGTAGCGTTTATATTCGCTGATTTAGTCAGCATGTCAAAATTTCGCCTTTTTAGGCTGGGGTTAGGATAAATTGAGACTTCACCTGCATTAAATTCCCAATACGGTACACTGGCACCGTTTTCACTAAACATTGAGTGAGCAATTGCGTCTCTTCAGTCTTGTCGTATTTATTCGTAATTTTTCCGGTGCAAAATTAATCGTGACTGTGTATATAAAGCAGCAAAATGAATTAATCAACATATTTCGATAGCAGGGAAGGGGTGTCTTGTCTTATTTGAACAACGCGCCAAAACTGTCTTCTAACCGCGCGGTAGATTTCGCTAACCGAACATGGCGTCGTCGAGAATACTCGGGTCTTATAATATATACTCTAATGTAATCAGACTCGATATTTCTGGTTTCCTTGTGAGCATTCGCAAAGCGTGGAGTGTGGAAACGTTTCATTTTGTTCAGTTACACCCATATGGAATAGAGTCCCTATATATGAAAGAGTCAAAACACGTGAACAGAAGTGAAGAAGAAGAAGGTGTCTGAGAAGCCTGGAGGCGCGCCTCTTGTTTACATTTTTATCCAACGATCTTCCCGCCAAACATTACTTATACATGTATTCGTGTGAAAGTAATCTTTGTTAGGTCAACCTAACCTCCAATATCCGTTGTCTTCACTACCTGTTTTAAAAGTAATGCGTGAATTTTATTCTGTTCTGAACACAGTTTTATCAATTCCTAGTACAAATTTCATTAATACAAGCTAAAAATGCCAAAAGTTTTCTCAAAGCTGGGCAGCAGTAAAGGTGGTTCCATGAAGATGTAAACAAGAGGTGCGCCTCCAGGCTTCATAAACCCCTTCTTCTTCTTCACTTTTCAGCAGCCAATCAGAGATGGAACCTCGTATGGCGTGACTCTTTCATATATAGGGACTCTAATATGGAATAGGTAGAATTACCTATACATACAGAGTGTGCGGCAAACACCCTCAAATTCGACCTTTTTCATAGTTTCAAAGAAACAAAATGCAATGATGCCAGATTACATGCCTCACCTCTAGTTATATAATTTATGTTGGACTAATCAATCATTTAACAGCCTTCACATTTCTTTTGATGGACTTAAAAACTGATGGCAAAGCGTTAGTGGATTTTGCAAGAATGAACTATTAGAAGGCTATAGTTACTATAAAAGTCTTTTTTTAACACTTTAGAAGCTTTAATAGTTGACAGTTTACAAAACCGCTTCCAAAATATAAGTTAAATCAGGCATCGTTTCATGTCTTCCGTTTAAGCCATAAAAAAGATCAAACCAATAGATGTGATGTGGTCACTCTTGATTTCGACCTTTTGCATTGGTTTAAAAGGTGAATCTGATTGCACGCCACTAGACTGAATGAAATAATAAATATCATTCGATGGTATAATGTTAGAATATACGCAGCCTAAGTAATTTAGAAATGGAAGGAGGATTGTTCGGAGGATTTTACTTTACTCCAACAAATTTGAAGAACAGTGTTCGACAGTGGTTTGGAGCTGGAACCACGGCTAAAATCGAAATTTGCGTCTCTTAAGGCAGAAAAACAAGAAAAGTATTTTATAGTCAGCACTTTATCGTTCAAAAACTGATTTCAGGTGTTTTTTCACAGTCAGAAATTGATTTCAAAGATTACATAGTTTTAATCATTGCCATGGGAGCTCACGAAAGAGCTCTTTTTAAGAGGTGTTATTGTTTAGAGCTCCGATTCCAATAATCCAAACTTTAATTTTTTAAATCCATTTCTGACTGTATAGAAACATCTAAAATCAGTTTTTGAACAAAAAATGACTGATTTTGAAACAATTCTTGTGGTTTTCTCTGCTATGAGAGATGGAGATTTTCATTAAGCTCCGTCTCTGAGCTCCTGCACAGAGAAAAATACTTCGGTAAAATTTGATCACCTAAGTTTTCGGTTAGAGGAACCGAAATGTTCGGTCCTGATACCGAATGCTTCATCAGTAATACTGAGTATTAGGTAGGGGCAAAATTTGGGTTATACTTACCGATTTCTTCGGTACTTACTACCGAACATTTTGGTTTATTCAACCGAAAATTTTGGTGATCAAAATAAGTCGAATCTTCAGTTCTAACAACCGAAGCATTTTTCTCTGTGTGCAGTTCGACGATTTTGAATCCAATGATTTTTTTAAAGATAGCGTAAACTCTATAATACGGAAGTTTATGCTGACTGACACATTTCTAAGGTGCAATAAACACACTTCACTTTCTGGCCAGTCGTCAAAAATTTGATCACGATGAGCTGAAATGAAATTGAAATATCTGTACTATAGCAGAACAACGATAATCATAAATACAAAATGAATCCAACATCTAGGCGGAGCTGGAAGTTTTATGCGTCCCTGTTTATTGTAAAGGAGGTACGGCACTTAATTCGGAATGCGGGGTGGAGTGTGTGGAAAGTTTCGGAAGAATAACCTTTATGGCAGAGCAGCGTTGCCGCATTCGCTTTTATATCGGAACATTTTACTTTGATTCAAATGGGAACTTCGCGGGGTTTTTCAAAAAGCTAAATTTGGCAACAACGTTTCAAAAGTGTAACGATGCACGGCGGTGGCCTTGCGAGAGTGACGACTCACTTAATTTGAAATTCTTCGTAATAATAATGTAATGCCTGAGGAGCGCGACAGAGGACCTTATTCCATTGCTGCCGTTTTGCGGAACATAAGTGGCGCAGTGACGTAGCGTGCAATTTTGCAACGTTGTATTGTGTCCATTTAAACCCACCCGATAGGTCGAAAGCAAAAGGTGTTCACCGAACACCCAGGAGTTCGATTTTTTTTATGGATTTAAATGGACGAACTGCAACGTTGCCAAATTGCACGCTACGCCACTGAAGTGGCGGTAGCGGGTAGCCACTAGGCCAAGTCCAAAAACCCCGAGCAAGCAAACCCCCCGACGCCAAACAGTTCGTTTTGGTCAATTTGTGCGTTATTTGATCTTCGATGTATTAGACATAGATATATAATATATATATATATATATATATATATATATATATATATATATATATATATATATATATATATATATATATATATATATATATATATATATATATATATATATATATATATATATAGAAACTCCCAGGAAAATTTTGAAATTTGGCCTTCAACATATTTAGACCCTAAATATATACTAAATCTAAAATTTCTCATAATTTGGTGAAGCAGGTAATCTTTTGTGCCGATGGGGCAATGACTTTCTATAATCCCTATCAGCGATTCAACCGATTGAAGAACAGGCTCATAACCTGGGATTATTTAAAGGCTATTTTTATACTTATCAATTAATATGTACTCTGAGAGAAATCACTTCTTTAAAAACAAGGAAACACATTTACTTGTGACAGTTTTCCTTGCCCAAAATAAAAATCTGTTTGCAGAAAGGAGAATCACTGTCACAACAAGGAATCTCTTACTTGTAGCAGCATCCATTCTCCTTGGGTGAAAGGAATTCTCCCTTAGTCAATATTTCACGGTGTAATTTCTTTAAAACGAATGAAATACAAACTTGGATTAAAAAAAGAATTCTCTCGGTGTAGTCTCCGCTTTAGCCATTAGAATCACCGGTGGTTTGCAAAATGGCATTAAATATCTGAAAAAAACAGTAGAACTGCCTTATTCACTGAATGTGAAGAGTTTTAAAACCGAGAGTAATCACATTCGCACACATTCAGCACTGATTTTAGTGTATGGATATGTTTTTGTCTATGACGTCACTGCCGTTTTGCTCCTATTGATAAGTCAGTATATCAATAATGAGTGATGTGCATCTTTTATCCTGATTATGAAAAATATAGTTGTCATAGAAACTGTCTATTCAATGGTCATTGCAACCAGATAAGTTATCATCAGGTCAAATATAAAGAAAAAGCGATAAAATCTCTGAAGAAGTATCTACATCGAATTTTCTTTGTAAGTTTCGTCGATAGAGTCATCAAAGGTTATGCGCATCAGCAGCGCAACGAACCGCCGCACAGTTTCTCCCTCTTATGGAGAATGGGAAAAAACATCATCGGACGTGGATGTCGCTTTATATTTGAACAAAACTGCTCAAAACCGTGAACGAAAGGTCTTACTGATACCATAAAATTACCTGGTGCACCTGTAACCAACCCTTTGGAATGTCAGCCCCCCCTCCATATGCGCGTTTCTTGTGTTTATTTTCTTTCAATGAAAAAATCGTAGAATTCATTGTTAAAGACACTCTGGTGGTTGTTGTTATTTTAAACGTACGCAGCTACTTCTTGATGTAAAGTTAAGTCGAGAGAACAGACATTAGACAGACTTTAGACAATAGCTGATTGATTCACGACCCATACCGTTCTGTATTCCCACGAACCTGGTAATAACGTGTCAATTGAACATGAGCTTTCATTTTTCAGTCACACGATTTGATTTCTTTGCTTCGTAATAATCAAAGCGGAAACTGACGATGTCCATTGTCGAAGCTCGATCGGACTCAATCAGAGTATAAAGACGTGTCTCTTACTGTTAAACACCCATTAAAGTCGAAAATTTTTTAGCTTGCCCTCGCGTGTTTTGTCCAACTTTAATCTGTCTGACATCACATCATGATTAAAATATGACCTCCGAACTTCAAATTTGGACCGGCGGTGTCAACTGAAGGCGCACTCATGAAATGATAATACCGACCCAAACAGATGCATTGATCATTAGCCAGTCTAGTTAGCCTCCTATCTTGCTCGTTTGCAAAACTTGAGAGAGCCATCACGGTTTCATGAAGGTGGTCCTCCGAGACTCATAGAATGACAACAGAAGCTGCTACAGGAATGTCTCCCTCGCTCTCTCTCCGTCTTCACTTTCTGTCTCTATTCTCTCTCCGATCACTGCATGTTTCTCTCTCTCTCTCTCTCTCTCTCTCCCTCTCTCTGATTTCTACCTCTCTACAACTCTGCCTCTTTCTCTCCACCTCACTTTCGCCGTTTGCCTCTCTTACTTTCACCACAGCTCTCTCTCTCTCTCTCTCTCCTTTCCGTCTCTCTGTTTCTCTTTATCACACTCTCTTCTCCCCCCTCACTTTCTCTCTCTCTCTCTATCTCTCTATTTCTCTCTCTATCGATGCGATCACGAGTGTCAGAGAACGGTAAATAGAGGGAGGGGGCCATCCTTTTGCTTTGGCCTCTTTCTCTTAGCATAGTGTTCTTGCGATGGCTTCCGATCAGATTTTGATTTTCTAAACATGAATTATGATTTAAACATATAAACGTTTCTATCTCGATCGCTATTTGCTACATACTGCTTGCTGCTTGAACATACCGAGATTTTTGTTTACTAATAGAGCCATAAAAATACATCTTGGTTCATCGAATTTTTTGAACATCTTTATGACCAAAGCGGACATTCAGACATCATTATGATGTTTTATAAACACATTAAAGACATCCATCGGAAACACAACATAAATCTTTTCATAACAGTGAATATACATTTTGTTCAGAAATATTTTACCTTGCACCATCATAAGAACTCTAGTTTTTCAGAAATGTATTAAAAAAGTTCACGAAACACACTTACCCTTTACCCTTGAATTACAAAGGTCCATAATTTTCAAAAATATTCAAATTAATAAGCCAAAAGCACTTTTTGCACGAACTTTGCAGTGGTTTAAATCTCGGTTTGGTTAAAATCAGTACATGACAACCATTATGTGTAATGATTAGAAATCCAACTCCTATGTCTGATTTTATTTCTCAGTCCAACAAATCCTTTCAAATCTTGACATCTTGGAAGAATAAAAGAAAGTCAATTACACTGCGGGATAAATTAAAGAGCTAAAGCTTGCGACCGTTTTTAATGCAATTTAGAAACATCCATAAATTTTGAAAATAAAAGTCTCGAAATAAACAAAGAGACATGATAATAAACGAACTGAAAGTATAAAATGTCTTTATAAGAAAATTGGATTGTCAAAGATTTAAAATCGAGTTTTATGATTTCATTCTCAGATTTTATTTCTCTTTCAGAGAGAACTCAAGATAATAATATTTATATGACTGTTTCGCAGCAAAACAAATAGAGCATCATGACCGCCGAGGCTCTCCTTTTTGATCATCATTTTTTTCCCCTCGGTTATATAAATATCTCTTTGATATCAAACGCACAGAAATTCATATATGTCAGAAAAGTTTTTCCTTTTTTCTACGGCAATAATTCCAATATTTTCTACCTGCAAATGAATCTGTTTGCTTCGATTTTTTTTTTTGTATGCAAGTATTATTCTCATCCTACAGTTTTGAAACAACAGAATCTAGGGCTTGATACTGGAGCCAACAACAGGAATTATTTTTGAACCCGGTTTCAAAAAGTTAAGGCAAATTAGTTTTGTTCCCGAGTAGTTCGGTTCCAATTATGTTCCAATATGAATCCAATTCAGTTTTAATTCGGTTCCATTTTAATTTTCGATTTAGAAATGGAATTAGAATATGGAGGTTATAAATATTGTTATAATTACTTGTCAAACAAATGCTGTTAGTTCATTTGTTCACTTGCAGATTTTCAAGCAAGCAATCAAAAATCAATACTGTTTCGTGAAAATTGCACTTAAATAATTGATTACTTTCTTTTACACATACATATTTAGAGCTTTTTATTCGTATGTTTGTTGAAAATTTTCTTTGAAATCCACGTAGAATCAAAGATTAAATGCATTCACAATGAGCTGGATTTCTTTTAATTGTGTATAATCACGGCCTCGTCCATCAAAGCGCTCACCTTTAATTACACCAATAATTTATTTTGTGCCTATGACTCGCGCTGCATTCGAACAAAAAATTCTTTGGCTCAGACATTAACGAAATTTCAACCCCTAATTGAACGAGCAATCATCGGTACAAATACTAATAGACCAACTCAAAGTGGCTGGGAACGACTGATTCAGAAAGAAGGTACCAAGATTTTCAGGATTCCAAGAAGGAAACAAGAATTCTGTTTCATACTTTCTAGAAAACTATACCAGAATTCCTGCACAATCAATCGGAGGACTTGAACATTTCATCAAAGTTTCGGCTACATTCATCGGAAGAATTCTGGTAGGAAAAGTATACTGAATAGAATTCTCGTTACATTAACCAGCAATTTTTCTCAATGTGATGGAATAAGTTCTATGAAATTAATGGTATTTCGTTGAAATTGAAACGCAAGACCTAAAAGCCACCCCTGAAGGGCCGATCGTATAGCATAAGAACAAATTGTTTGTCTATCGAACGAAAAGCGTTCAAACTTGCTCAAATGTTAGGTTGAGTTCTCTTTTATTCTATTTTCCACTACAATTTATTATTTATCAAGCTTCCCATTTACCACTATAGACATTCCACAAGTAAAGCCACTCTACTGCATCGCAAGGGTCTGTGCTTTCATACTCGTTCAACTGATCTATCTAAATGTGGTCCGGAAAATACACAATATTCGCCGACAGGAATATAATACGATTAGCTACTTTGAATCAAGTTATAGACGTCCAAGGAAAGCCGATTATCGCGTTGTAACAGCGCACAAAATGCGTTTTGAAGGATCTCAAAGTCTCATGAAAAACGGAATAAAGCTGAAATGAAGATTTAACGTGCACTGTAGGAAAGCTTTTAGTCAATTGATAAAGGTCACCGCATTATTTTTTGTCACTTACAATAGCTTTCACGACCATACATTTCACCCCCTCCTCCTCTGCTTTTCTGTCTCTAAATGGAATATTATGATACTTTTCCTTGCAACAGTTTCATAGAGCATTTTTATGTTTCTCTTTTTGCAGGTTTCCTTCAAGACGAAAGTGACTTTCATCCCTTCCTGTGAAGATGCCCTAGCATAAAAGTAACTATCTCTGACACCCACTCGCTCGAAGACGATGCCATGAAACGTCTGATTATCAATAAAACTGGTTTTCCGTTATCCTAATAGGAAGTAGGAGAGGTTTATAAATAGTTCGGAGTCTGTGAATTTCCTATAAGAAAAAACCTTAAAATCGGGCGCTAAAGTTTGCTGAAAACTGTCGGTATGTGTCAATTGTGAGTAGAAAGTGATGCAAAGTGGGTAAGACAGAATCGGAATAATGTCTACAGTAGTTTAGTTTGATATTGCCGCTGACAGTATCGCTTGGTGTTCTCGTGAAAGATGAATACCGTCCAAAGCTCTCATGGTGGCGGAGGGAGTTTGAAGAGCAAGGAGCCAGGACTTGAGGTAAGAGATGTTCTTCTCACCTTATTAATGTTCAGTTTTTATTCCTCGACTCCAAAAGTTGCCAATAGTTTCCGTACGAGTGCCCCACACAATAGGTATGCAGGTATGGCATCAAGTTTGACACAGAATACCACAATTAGATCGGAAACTTAAATCTGTTCAGAAATTCTTTGACTTCGGGTATCTTTGGGTCCGCAATGTAGGAAAGTGAGCATTTTCGGCAGCCTTTTGACAACCGGTCAAGCCATGATTGGTTTTATGACACTCCTGTTTTTAAATAAATACCATAACATCCAAAAGCACGTCCGCCAACTTGAGAATGAAGTGAGCAGGCAGGCACGATTTCTGGTTTGTGCTGATAATTTGGATCGAATTTCGCAGAAGGGAGCCAACTACGTGCAGCACACGGAAAAAAAACTACGGTGAAAATAACCATACGGATACCTCATTTTGGCACCTGCTAGATGTTATGGTAATGTTAACCAGAAGTATACTATGTTTTGACTAGGTACTAGGTGATGTTACCTGATTGCATGTCGAATGTACTCAAAGTATCGGCAAATGTACCATACTTCTGGTCAAGTTTACCATAACATCTAGCAGGTGCCAAAATCAGGTATCCGTATGGTTATTTTCACTAATCTTTTTTTCCGTGCAGTTGGTTCCTTTCTATAGAAATCGATGCAGCTCCAAATCTTGGATTCTTGGCTCTCATGGGAGTTTTCCGTTCTGATTTCAGTATTCTGAGGTATGGATGTCGCAGGTGGTATCATGACATTGATGTTTTTTCTGCCCTTTTAATACATATTTTAAGAGTCAAACTTCCTTGTGTTTCGAAATGTTGAGAATTATGGCAACATCGTGGGTCCAAAGAAAATGAGGGGGGGGGAGGCGTTGGATAAAAAAAAAAACCATGATCTTTTGGATAAAAAGAAAAAAACAAACAAACAAAAAACAATGATCTTAACCCTTTTATAAGTGAACTGAAGTTTCTCTTGATATTTCAATAATGAATAATAACAAATCGACACCCGTGAGCTAGTAAGGAATAAGAAAAGAAATTGTGAATGAAAACTGTAAATATGGATTATGCATTTTGCATTCACGTGGTTGCGTATCTTGAAGAAACAGAGGAGGTTATCAGAGGATACTCAGTTCTCATAACACGAAGATAGTTTTTACTACCATGCGCGTGTTGAAAGCTCCAAACAAAGAAGACAAGAATTCAGCAAGCTTGTTCCTGAATACACAGCCACAAACTTGTACCCGAGGGTCCGCGGTGACTGTCAACGAGAGTTGTCAAATTCTGCAATATTTCTAAATTATTTTACATAAGTCAAACGTAACGTACATTTTGGGACAATCGAACATTTACGCAACACTGTGTCGTCGACAGCTTGAATTGCTCCCAAACGCGGTAAGAATCATAATAATACGCTAAACTAGTCAATTCTTCGTTGTCGGATGTAACGTCTGTTTCTGGCTTTTATGTTTCACCAGCAATCAATGGAACATAGACTTTGACATGCCGTCCGAAAGCAACTCGATGTTAGTAACGCGATTATTTTTCGTCTTTCTAAGGAACAGTATCCGGTAGGTAGGAGTGTCAAAGGGTCAAACAAACAAACCTTGTTGATGTGATAATCTGTCTTTGTTGAAGTAACATTTAACTACAAAGTTTTCGTCAGTCTTTCAGCCAAAAGGCTTAGCTGATTTTAATTAAAAACCATACTGATAGTTTTTGACACTTCTTTGCCGTTTCATTCATGACCTTAAAATTATCCTCTTCGCACTTTTGACCACAAATTACGCCAAGTGACTCTATAAGGTATTCTTTTTAGGCTTTGTCAGTGTTCGGGATTGTAAAACGTTAAATTCTAAGAAGCACGTGGTTCGTGGTATTTGATCGCGGAAAAAAGGCCTCAGTTTTTTTAATCTTTATCAAAACGAAGACTCAACATGAGAATTAAAAATCGGGTATGGCTCGTCGAAATCTTTTTTCTCAATTTTCTTTAGTGTTAATACTAGAGATGATATTAATAAAATAAAAAAAGAGAAAAAAAAGTGATTTATGGAACACCCCTTATATGAATGATACAATAGACGAAGAAAAAAGTGTCTACCAAATCCGCAAATTGTGAGAACTATATAATATAAGATTCAAAAATTAGTTTTGCAAACGTTCTTCCGAGGCTTTCACGTCAGCAGAAAATGTTTTGTCCTCTTTTCGAGCAAGTAGAAGCACTTTTTTTCTCTCTCGCTCTCTCACTTTTCCAGGGAGGGTTATAATTATGATTAATTATTTTTATCTCCTTTTGAATCATAAAACCAATATACTCGATTAATTCCCGCTCAACTTTGGTAAATTTACTTCATGAAAAAGCGCGGGGTGACGGTGTTATTATCGCGAAATCATTCTGAAATGTTTTATGATCCAACCCCTCTTTTCATTAAAACCCGGATATTTTTCATTAAGTTCATAACCCTTTGAAAGTAAAGGGTCTCGAGCTGCCTTACGAATCAGCTCTTTTGAAGAGGGAAGAATGCTAAGTATGACTTCCTTGTTTACAAAAGAACAAAGCCGAAATGCTTTTCAGTCGAGTAAGCGCTTTTCATTCCTTGGCGTGCTTGAGTTTTTATAGAGAGAAAAACACAATGCATCGTTGTCAGGGAGTGAATTACTAATAAACTAAATTTCGTTTGATCCCCGAGAAAAAGAGCACTCTCCACACGACAAAGCAGAGTGTTACAGCCGCGCCTATAATCTTTGGGGCACATATCTAATCTTTGTGCACACGTGTGAAGGCATGCCTAATCTTCCCCCTCCATTTCACTCCTCCCCCTTCTTACCACCCATCGCCGTTCAGTACATTCATCTCGCTAATCTGCTCTTTTTTTCCATCGTTCACTTTCTATTATCGTCGCACTATGGTCTGAGATCAGAAAAAAGTGGCCAAACCTCGGTGAAAAAAAGGTATCAAAAATAATCTTTTTCTAGTTTTTACGCTTACTCTTAAAACTTGTCTACGCCATTTCTAAGTTTGAATTACGTGTTCAAAGTGTTCTCTGTGCATAAAATTGAAGCTGAAAGTTTATAAGTGACGAATGTGTGAGAAATTTACTTTCCTACTTTTGGCCGATTTTTGATGATTTCAAACCACAGTGCGTCGATGGGAGCTGGGTGTTGTGGAGGTAGGAGAGGAGGGGCTAAGAGTTGAATCCCTCCGAAAATTGGCTCATATCTCCCTCAAAATGAAAAATGTAAGCGGAGAAAAATAAATTTGTTCTCATTCTCTCTCTCCGTCTCCGTCTCCGCCTCCTTCTCACCCCCTCCAAATCAGTGAAAAAGTACCTTTAAAAAGATCTTTAAAACTTTGTTCTATGAGAGTAGCGAAGCCTATTGCCCTCGCAAGAAAGGGGCCAGAGAGAGAGAGAGAAAAATACCGACTCTAATTTGAAATCCCGATGATTCTTGTGGTCTGTGTGCGAGATGATAGATTGACTCCAAAGAAGATTTATACTTTTTGTACAACTTTCAAGCGGGACGGAACTTTGGAAAATATTGAGCTCCAATGACGTGGAGTAAAAAGAAAAGGCCAAGTTGGTTTGAAGTCTCCACAATCTAATTTAACTGAAAGGGTATTTGTACCGTGTCTAATCTAAATGTTCTAACTTTAAATTAAGATGTCATAAAGCAAGGAGGCTCATAACTTTAAGGCTTGGAGTTGCGTTTTTATATAAGTAATTCATGCCGCGTGTAATTCCCAGACTGTCAGAGTCCATCCAACAAAATAATTTGTCAGAAAGACCAACGGAAAACATTGTAATTTTATAATACTTGTCATCGTAATTGCATGACTTGAAGGAGCTTATCAAAGTAGAGAAATCGTTTGCATATTTGAAAAAAAAGAAGGCGAAGAAATAAGAAAAAGAAAACAGGAAATATACGAGGAAAGTATAAAAGTTATCGCTGCAAGCTAGAATAGAACATAAAAATCAAATGACTGGAAAGTCGAACGTTTCGTGCACCTCTTGAAGACATAAAGCGCGAAGCAGATCAGACTGGAAAAGTAAATACACGTAGGGAAATTCGTCTCTTGAAACAATTTTTTTATCTACCATCTCGCCTGACTTTTTTTCGAGTACCGTCCTTCTCCTGTTCCACCTCGAAGATTAATTTAGCGATAAATTATTTCGTCCCCCCCGTTAAATGAGAGACATAAAAAAAAGTTATTTCACCTGGAATAGGTTTCAAGTGTGAGCGCAACCTATCTCGAATTAACATACCTTCGTTCACCCGCATACCTTAGCCCAGGGCTGCCGTTTTGAGTAGAATCAATGCTATTTTTCTAGTCACCGATGATTCCACCGGTTGAGAAAAGATTACACAGTTCAGTTCAGTGTATGACTGTAATGCACGAAAATTCTCGCATCTGTAATCTTTCCTTGATCGGTGGAAACTCCGTTGATTAATTAAAATAACCGCAAGTTTTTTAAAGTCATCGACGACTTCACCGGTTGAGAAAAGATTACAGATGCGAGTATTTCAGTTTATCATAGTCATGCACTGAACTGAACTGTGTAATCTTTTCGCAACCGGTGGAATCATCGGTGAATTGAAAAATAGCATTGATTCTACGCTAAACGGCAGCCCTGCCTTAGCCACTTCAACCCGATCATTGCGGATTCAGTCCTAGAATCACCAAAGGAGGGAAAGAGGGCAATGAGATCAAGCACGTGCAGAGAGAGTTCCGCCCTCGTATTTTGCAAGAGTGAAAAAAAGGAGATTTTTTCCTTCTTTCTTTTTTAGTCACTTAATTCTGAACATGGCAAATACAACGTGCATCCAAGTATGCTGGAATAAAAACATGTATTCCCCTTCTCCTGCTCTTTCTCTTAATCTCGTCGCCAGAGGAATCATGAGCTATTCAGCACGAGTTACAAACTCAGCGCTTGCCGAGGCATTAAGCACGCGCGCCTGAAATAGTCGGCGTAAAATCGAAAATGTTGCCAAATAAGCCCTTCCACTCTACCGCAAATTTGCGGGGGATGCAGAAATATCCTAAGAATGAAGGGCTCACTATTAATATTACCTTAGCTATTTTTTTTTTTTTTTTTTTTTTTTCGAGAGAGAGAGAGAGAGGGCAATAATGAGCTCTTGTTCACACGTTACTGGACGGGGGAGAAGGGTTCGGGGAACACCCTTTAGAAAAAGGGTTTTGGGAGATCCTCTTTACCGGTCAACTTTTAATTTTAAATTTATTTTAAGACGCAATCTCAGTTATGTTTCTAAAGAAATAACGCAATGAAAAAACTAAATTATTAAAAACTGGATCTACGCTTCTTACAGAAAATTGTGAGAGCTTAATATTTGCAGGGCACACTTCTAGGCAATTTAGAAAGAAAATAATAACTTGGCCCTCAGACCTCTCCCGGAAAATGTAGAAAATTTCATATTTTTGGCGCACTGCAAGAGGTTAATGAAAATTGGGGGCCGGACTTTTTTTAAATTTTAATCTATATTTAGAACTAAAATTTAGGTATATTTAAAAATGCATGAGATTATCAAAGAAAAGTGAGGAGATTTTAAAAAAACCGGTTTGTAAATATTTCTACATAACCTGCAAGAGGTTAATGAAAATTGGGCCCCGGACTTTTTTAAAATTTTAATCTATATTTAGAACTAAAATTTAGGTATATTTAAAAATGCATGAGGTTATCAAAGAAAAGTGAGGAGATTTTAAAGAAACCGGTTTCTAAATATTCCTACATAACCTCAAATGAAAAAAGAACAACGCTAGAGTGAGTATCTGCAAGAATCTTGGGGTGAGTCAGCAAATACATATGGAATGCGTGCCCTCCTCATTCCTCGAACCCCATTACGGCAATGCTATTTAGGGGCTGTAAAAGTGCTGAAAAAGATTGATTTCGAGATACTTGAAGTCAAAGCTTGGCTGAAATATATCGTCGAGTGTTGCGCACTAGAGTGTAACTATAACGATTTCATACAGATCCTTTTGAGTGTTTGTTATGAGATGTATTTTAGGCGCTTTTTTCGATTTTTCTCAAAAGTTTCACTCGCACCGTTTTCATACGAAATCTGACAAATATGAAGAAAATAGAACGTTAGAATGTGATCAGAAAGTTCAACCTTCTTGCCACGACAAAAGAAAATTAGCCGATCCAGCGCGATTCTGGTTTGTCCGGGTTTTGCGGCCGTATTTTGATCCTTGACCGTCCGCGTCCGTGGCAATAGCCATTAACACCACTTATAAGGATGGTTTCAGAAGTGTAGGCGCAGCTAGACCGATAATCTTTGAAATTTGTCAACATTATTTCTCATGTTACAAGATAAAAATTATAAAGAAAATGAATCTGAGCTTTGGCTTTCCATTGAGGAACGGCGCGTGGCGCTTTAAAATCAAAAGTTCAAATTCAGAGGCAAGTTTTGTTTAGATTTGAAGGAATGGAAATTGAAAATTTTCCATTTATTATGGTCTCGTTGCACATATACTTCTGAAACGAGCTCCAGTAACGTATCATTATGAGCAAAATGACTGCAACTCTTTTTCACCACTGTTTCTGTCTATAGATATTTCAATAGGTTAACATATTTTCCTTATACATTTTTCCCCTATTAATTAAATCAGATAATCTTGAATGAAACCTCTTAATAAGAAACTCTGCAAATTCAAGTGGATCTTCTGTGAATAGATGGCAAGCATGGGCAGATACAGGGAATTGTCTTTCTCTCTCTCCTCCCATTTGAAAACGTGCGTTAGAAAAGGACAGAAGAGGGGGCCAAAGTCACGTGATGGCCCCTTCTGCTGTCCTTTTCTAACACATGCATTCAAATGGGAGGAGAGAGAAAAAGACAATTCCTCGTGTCCGCCCATGATGGCAAGACTCTTGTTCGCTACGTTATTAAGTCAATCGAATCTATACATTTATAAATAATGAACGCATTTTTATGAGATTAAAGGTATGACGACGTTCCGAGGAGTTAAGGTTTTACAGTTAAATGCATACAAAAAGAGGAGTGAAGTTAACAATTATGAAGATAAGGTAGGAAGTTTGGCTTCATCAAGCGTCAAAAAAAGAAAAGTAAAACTTGACACCAAAAATTACATGTCTGCGCGAGGTTCACAAAGCAAATCCGCATGCAGCTTGCTCTATTTAGTCAATGCGGTTTTACCGCAAGCCACGTGTATGTAACTGTTACGACGTGACGGCGTTGGTTTGGTATACTCTCCACTTTGAAGGCGCTTTTAACTTCATGTCACCTTACCACTATGTTCCACCGATCACACTGCTGCTGTTTTGTTTCTCCTACTTTTTACAGCTCTTATAATAGCTTGGTACACTTTTTCAGTCATGGTCCTTACTGTGATGACTCTACAATCATCAAAAGGATCGTACATTATTATTATTGCGATCGATCGGTCAGGCTATTATTCTCAGGTAACTATTGTTAGGTGTTAAATAGCGTCCATGAAAATAAAGCTAGAGACGTAGTTTATTGACTTTTTAGGAGTATTGCTCTCTAACCCGTTGAGTTCTTGACGATCATCACTACACCAATATATCTTACTATCTTACTATAGTATAGTAAAATAAGCCCTCTTTTTTAGAGTTTTGAGACTTTTTAAAAAAATGTTCAAAAATGTGTTTCCACGCTCCACGGACGTTGCTATTTATGTTACAACGCTGTAACTTGGCATGAAAATAGATTTTAATGTGATTAGGAGCCCGAAATTTTCAGAATTTTGATACCTTGATTTAGTTCTTTAAGAGGAATGTTTGCACGCAAGCCGATTTTGAATCGGATTCTCGGTCGTTAAAACGGAAAAAAAAAAAAAAACCGCAACTTCAGATTCGGCAACATTTCGTCTGCAGAGCGCGTCTCGCGGGCTTGGAAATTAAATACGAGTGTTGTAACGTAATGAACTCACTAACTTAGCCGCACTCTATTCCTCAATGAACACCTCTCCCAGACGAGCAGGCGAAAGGAATAAGAAGGAAGATAAGTGTTGGATGGAGGGTAGTGACACAGACAGGGATGGATGTTGGAGGATATGAGTGATGTCGCTAGGGGGTGGGGAGGGATAGGTGTGCGGAGTAGGGATAGACTGGTGAGAGAGGGGAGGGCTGTGGTGAGGTGAGGTGAGATGGGGGTAAAGTTAGGTAGTCTGAAAAGTATACACTACCCTTGTGATGGCGATATCTCCACGCGGGGTAGCACTAGCACATAGAGTCACACTACCACTATATCTTCCTTATTTGTCTTGTTTGACACGACAGTTTCCAGCGGTGAGAGACGGGGAGGAGGAGGTAAATGGAGAGGGGGGCACATTGGTGACTTCAGCGAGTCAGCGTCAAGCAGTCACCCCCTTAACCTCGCCCCCCCCGCGCCGCGTCGCGTCGAGCTTCGCGAGTGCGACTGAAGTCAAGTGAGTGCTTGTGAATAATGCAGAGCGTGCTATTCACATTTGAATAAGTCGTTTAATTTCCCAGCCTACTACGCTCTTTGCGTTTATCCCACCTCGTTGTTGCCTTGCTTTCTTCGTTCTAACCCCTCCCCCCCTTCTCTGAATGGCTTTACAACAATAACTTCGCGTTGCACTGTGCGTCTGTACTATCGCGTTTATCGTGATAACAAAACGCTTCGCCACGCGAACCATTTGCTGGCTTCTTGAGACTTGAGACTCGTGCCTGTTTTTGCGCTCTCTTGTAAGTTTTTGTGAATCTCTCACAGTTCTTGAATTGCACGTCTCAATAGCACACCCTCTTCCCCCCCGATAGCCGAAACACTCATTCTCCCTCCCATCCGGAGTGAATAGCGGTTCAAGAACAGGCGGGAGGGGAAGACATTGAAACCTTCGATTCGTCTCGATGACTTCAGCTGATTTTCCCCCACCCCGCTTCACTTCAAATCATTGTTCAAACGTGCCTTCGCTCACGCTATGGGAATCTGCGAGTATTTGGATGTGCAGTTCGTTTTGCAAGCGTTTGTATGCAGGAGTTAGATTCTCTCTTGAGCACGTTTGGGGTTGATGCGAATTTGCAAAAGTTACTTTCCTTCGATAAAAATTTCCAAGGTAAAAAAAAAAAACAAGCAGGGAAAATTCCAACACGCAGGTGTTGGAAAAGCGTGCCACTAAAGTCTGAACAGCTTTAATGCTTTTGCTAGCAATGATAATTCATCAAAGAGGAACCATGTGACATGAAGCTGATCTCGAGAAAATTGAGTCCAAAGTTGAAGAGCTAGCATTTAAACAAAAAACGCGGAATTACTTACGTTTTGATTTCATTCAACTACCGTGTTATGTTTTTGCATTTCAACACCGGAAAAGTGGAATTTCCTATGCAGGAAAGGTACCTACTTAATTTTTAGCGTTTAAAGTGACTTGGTTCCTTTCTTCTTTTTGTTTGGCATAATCACGAAAAACGAATCTCTAAGAGAAACCAAACGGCAGAGTTGGTTTACACTGTTGATATTTTAAAATCCGTTAATCCGGACTTAAGTCCGTTCCCAATTCTATAAAAGGAACCAAGTCGGAGTTGGTTCCTTACGTGACTCGGATTAAGGTTTAAGAAAAAGGAACCAAGTTCTCATTTTATTTCATCATATGGACAATGACTTCAATGAGGCTTCAATGAGGAAATAGTTGTTATTAGAAGAAGCACTTGTTGCTTCGAGATTCAGTATTGCTAGGTCTATCAATCAATAACTCAATTTTATCAAAAATGTCACTCAGTTCTTTTGTGACAAGTGCTGTCCAATTGAGCTGATTTGGTGAGAAATTATGAAAAAAATAAAAGATCAGATGTATCTATAAGGAGATGAGTCAAAGGCGTTGCTTTTTGTGTTTGTTTTTTGATTTTTGTTTTCAAAACTTTGGAGGGCTCTAGCTCAGAAGAGAAACATTTGCAGCACATATTCGTGTAGGAAAATAAAGCCTTATGTGTTGACCCCAAAAATACACTCCATAAGTTTGGCACTTAAGTTTTGCAACACCCTATATTCTTGATATTTTGCCCCCCCCCCGTCACCCTTCACAGAACACAACACCTTGACCATGCACATTTTTAAAATCACAGTTTGACTGTAGAGATATTTTCTCCCCCCCCCCCCTTTCAACGAAAAAGGGGAAAATGGATCGCCTATCTTTGATGTTCGTCGTATGCGCGTGCAGAGATTGTTCGGATTTACAACTGTCATTTTGACTTTCTTTATAATGCGTTTTGTGGGTTTATTAA
The DNA here is from genome assembly GCA_011764245.1 of Trialeurodes vaporariorum. Lineage (NCBI taxonomy): Eukaryota > Metazoa > Arthropoda > Insecta > Hemiptera > Aleyrodidae > Trialeurodes > Trialeurodes vaporariorum. Next base: position 77,244,979 of record VMOF01000111.1, on the reverse strand, counting down.
TGGATTTTATGACTATTTGATGCCGCCAATGTAATTTTCAGGCGATTTTACACAAAAATCCAAACTCTATAGCGCTGTAGCAAAAGTTTGCAACAAACCCATTGAAAGCTGAAAAGAGAAAATTATTTGATAAGGCTCGATCTTTTTTACCCACATAAAGTATAGACAATAGATATTTCTAAATCCCTCCACCTTTTAAACGGCTTGTTCAGGGATCAAAAATGAGGTTTGCGTTCTTTTGAAGTCAAAAAGTGTCATATTCGGAAAAGCCGTGATTCTAAATAATAAACAGTTTTTTTTCTTCTTTTTTTCCGTGGTAGGGTGCTGTCCGCACTTGTTGCGATTGTCACGATGTAGATATGTAATATGCATAAATGGAACACTTGCGAATTCATGAAAAAATAATCCTTTTAATATACAGAACTAACCATTTCAGGTGCCCTTTACACGTCAAGCATTCTAGGGGTATAGATTATAATAGGTGTGGAGGTTTAAGACGTTTGTGGATTTTAATTCCCCCTCCCCCCATTTATTTTGTTGAAAAGTATCGAAAGTTTACAGTTAAAACTAAGCCTATAACGCATTGTAATATTTTTTTTTTTTTCTGTTGCCGTGGGTCGATATCATTTTTCGTGTTGGAAAAGCAAAGTTTCATATGGACCTATAATTTCCAAAATTTGAAGAGGCTTCCAGTAAAAAATACTGTACACGCGAGAAACTTTTTAGGATAGGTAAATAAGTTGTTCCAGAGTCAATTCCATAGCCGCAGGGAGGAGGCTGTCCAGGGGTGGAAGACACGCGACAGCCTCTCTCACTTTTTAGAGCTATTAATGCGAATTTTAACCCCCTCCCTTTGTTCTGGTTTTTAAAAAACCTTTTTTTTCAACAAAACGCCCAAAATTTCCTCAAAAATCCCTTGATTGCATAGCTGCTCATTAAGGGGTTTTCAATTTGCCGATCCCCCAGAATTTCAAATGTTTCCAATGACCAAGACCTGTTTAGTGTGTCGTCATGAAAATAATTGGTTCCAAAAAAAGGCTCCATCTCACTCGCTCTCGTGGGTTTTCCCACATGAAACACGATCCAAATTTTCAAATACAAGTGCTAGTAAACAACAAGTTCTTTTCACCAGTTGTGTTTATCACACCATTGGGTTCCACGTCCCTTATAAAAATTTCCGATTGTTTCAATGAATTTTCCGATAGGATATATATTCCCGCGCTTTATTTCCCATAAAAATAATCGAAATTTTATAGAGACAATCGGAATTCGTGTAGATTCAAGCGCGCTGACTATAGCAACGATAGGTCTTATGATTGAAATAAGACGAAACACATCTATGGTTCTATTCTTACAGTTTTAACACCCACTTTTTTCTCAGTGATAAAATAAGAGCTCGCTACCACAAACTTTTTGAAACATCGCGCATCAATGGACAATCACAGCTATATCGAAGAAAGTCCTATGTTTTGTCCTTGTCACACTCACAGTTTCTTATGAGCACAAAATTCTAGGATATAGGCTCATCAGCACCATCACGACATGTGTTATACCTCGAACAATAGCTTCGATACGAAGAGAAGTTAGAATGATTGAGTGTCATGGCGGTGATACTCCCATAAAAGACCGTGAGTAAGACGAAGACAAAACGTAGAACATCTTTCGGTATAACTGTGATTGTAAATTCGCTTGTGATCTTTTAGGAATTATGTTAGAGTGAAAAATACTTTAAGGTACGTGGAATCTAATGGTGCAATAAAATTTGAGAAAACTGTTCTTTAACTAGCATGAATATGCGTTCGAAAATTTATATATGATTTCTTATAGGTAAATCAACGAGAGTGAGCGAGATAGAGCATTTGTTTGGAACCTATTTTGATGGTGACGTCATCACTAAACAGGTCTACTTAAGGATATGAATGAGCCCCTCTCTTTTCTATACCCCCCCCCCGCTCTTCATCAATACCTCGCCGTCACTTCTTTTCGATACCGTCGTCAAATAGATTTTGACAGTTTTATGAGTCCTCAGACCCTCCGAGATCCGAGACACAAAGCCTCTCTAACACCCTCTCTCTCCCGCACATTCACAAATCTCTCCGCTTAATGAACCGTGAAGAAATCTCGTGACCGGTGGAGCCCAAAACCGAGGGGCAAAGAGGGTTTCTGTGAAGGATGTTTCCACCCCCCTCCTGCCTTGGAATTTTGACTCATAGGTTGGCACAAATGACTTAGGTTGCTGGACCTGTATGGAATTCTCGTTCAAAGGAATTCGACTTTGATGCTTAATAACTTATTGAAATTAACAGGAATACCAAAACTTTTACAATTTTAAGAAAATAGACGCCGAGACCTCCTGGATTGCAGCAATAAATTAACGATTAATGAAACCAGTTTCAAAAAAACACGTTTTTAATTTTTCAAACCTTTCCCGCCAAGGTTTTGCCGTAAGCAAAGCATGCAACCTATATATTAGATATGAAAATGAAAACAAGAAGCGTACCGTATATATACGGCACGCTTAATAATGTGGAATCAGCATTTTAAAAGGATGATGAGGAGCGAAAAAAACCTCACTATTATGTCCGAAGGTGCAGCCGAGGACACCAAAATTTGCCCAAAAAGGTAATTTTTTGAGTTTAATAAGGGATTTGGACAAATTTTGTACTTTGGACCCACCTGGCGACTTTCAGATCCCCCTGTTTTCAAAGAAAACCTTCCTGGAACGCTACTGCAAGACACTTTCATTGGAATGAACGACTAAAACTCACTTACAGATCGTCCTTAAAACAAAGCCATTTCGTGCCAAGGTGCGTGGTCTAAGTCCAAAATTCTGATTGAGAGCCAATCATCTTGAAGTAGCTGATTGTCATTAATGATCAATTTCATTCTCCTGCTTAAACACAGTCGTTTATGAAAGAAGCGGCAGGCGTCGACTCAAAATTTCATCAGATTAAAACAGAGGATGACATATTTTAAGTAACGCTAAACTCGGTAACTCAATTTTTCGGAAATGGGACTCAGACCGGCCGCATTCTCGCACGGAACGGCTAAAATGATTCGGAAGTACTTTGTGAGGAATTGGAACATTATAGGCTTCATCACCGGCCACTCAAAGAGGTATTTAGTATTCATTCATTCAGGTTCAATCAGAGGCGTAGCGTGCAATTCAAGATAGGATTTTTGTCCATTTAAAGCCCTGAACAGGTCGCGGATGTATTCAATGCTCATTACGCACCAAATGATTTAATCTTTTTCAAGTGTTCAAATGGCCGGAATGCAGCGTTGCCAGTTTGCAAGCTGCACCACTGGGTCCACTATATGGGCATGGGTAGTAGTCTTGGACCAATCAGAACCCGTGTAATTTGTCAGTCTGTCACTTTGCATCCAACTTAATTGATCTAAAACACCCAAAGAACCGCTAGTATTGAAAGCAATCCGACAGCATCGGTTCCAAAGGCAAAAAAAAGGCGTTTTCAGCAAATGTGGCTTTTGCGTACTTTTAGCACAGCAATATGGCACAAAATTGATTCGAACTTAAAAATTCAATTTCAAAATCTGCTTGTTAACTCAGGAAATCACAATAAAGAAAGAATCATCCATTTTGAAAAATCCGTACGAAACTGCACAGGGTGTACCAAACTCATGTGCCAAACTTCCGGAGCATCATACGTTTAAGGTCAATATAAGACCTCCCCCCATAAACATGGGTCCGAAAATGCCCCTTTTTTGAGCTACCTAGAGCTCTTCAAAGTTTTGAAAAATGGATAGTTTTTTTAAATAGCGACCACAATTATGAACCAAATATTATAAAAATTGGTGTCTTTGAGTGTTTTTAAAGCAGTACGTTGGTGATGAGTTGCATACTTACTGCCACCCACAGTCCCACACTTTTCTTTTTTTAGCGCTGACTTTTCCACATTGCGCAGCAAATATCTCGCTTAAAACGCGTCCGATCAAAAAAATGTAAGACACTAAACATCTTTTTAAGACTTTTCTCAACTGATTTCAGAAATTATTTTGCGACGTTTATAATCTGTAATATAAAACTTGTACCGTTAAAAGTATATAAGATTGTCTGAAAAGTGCAGTGAGACTAAACTTCTGAATTTCTCAAGGTCATCAATGAATTTGACACATAAAAATACTCTGGGACACCAATTTTTCATAACATACGTTTCATGATTGTGGTCGCTATTCCATTAAAACCATCCATTTTATTTTGCAAAACTTTCAGGGGTTCTGGCTCAAAGGGGGGGCATTTCCGGATCCATATTTATAGGGTGGGATCTTGTTTTGGGCTCAAACACATGATCTCAAAGTGTGGCTCGTGAGTTTTGTTACACCCTGTGTACTAATATTCTGTAATACTACGACGAAAGCACGTGTATTAATATGAAAAATGACGCATCTAGCTTCGAAATGTTGTATTTTTCGTTGACATCCAAATCCATTCAATTTTGGCGCTATTTTTATCATCTTCTGTACACCAAAAAACCAGACAGTAAATTTAACCACAACACTTATTTCATGCGATACAATGGAAAAAGCAACATTTTGGGATTATGATAGTGTTTACTCAAACACGGGGGCTTCTATGTTTATGTGTAGTTGTTAGTCGATGAAAACGTTAGTGCATAGTGTAGAACAAATTATTCGAAATGGTAGATTCTTTGAAGTTATTTCTCGCGTTAACGAGTGGATTTTGAAAGTTTTTAATGTGCGCATCGTTACTTTCGCTGAATTTCAGATGAAAATCAATGTGCCATATTGCTCTAGTAAAAGTACTCAACACACTCATCCATGATTGTTCACTGCAGTGCACACTGCACAGTGCGCACTACGCAGTGCATAGTATTAAAGTACTTACTGCAACCTGCACACACAACAATTCGATCTGTTCTCCGAGTTTAATAGGGCAAAATACAAGGTTGTCAGTTATTACGCCGCTTTTCATCGCGAAGACCGCGTTTGAATAAATTTCTATTCACAAGATAGTTCTAATAACTTGAGTATTTTAATTATTTGTCCAAACTTGAGGTGGAAGGGTTAGGTGTTGCTTTTGTTTTGAAACTGTAAAATTCGAGCTATTCCAGTGCTTATACTGTTTCTTGTGGGTAGGAAAAACTAGGATTTTGAGGATTTTTTTTTAAAGAAAAAAGAAGAAAAAAAAAATATTTCAACTCGTTCCTCAAAAGCGGTCCAAAGAACGGAAGCTGTTCTTTTGGGCAATCGATGCATCAATCTTGCGAGAATTGGTGAAGTTTGTGGTTCGCGGTCGAAAATTCGGTTCGCTTTCGTTGGCTCTTGTATTCGTCCCCTCTTGACTAGGTAATTTTTGGGCGCTTGAAAACAAAAATTGGGAAAAATTTTGTTACAGCAGTCAAAAATAAATAGCCTGTATGTATTGTAGGAGGATAAGTTTCAGAAGGATTCAAAACGAACAAAATTTTCTGCCAAAGTTCGTCAAGGTCTTACAGATTTGATGTATTAAACTCCTAGAAAGACAAATTTTAGGTTTGATCATGACCTTACTCCCCATATATTAAGGCACGGGTTGTAATACTTTTTTTCAATAGCCTTGAAAAGGGCTTTTCACCTAGCCACAACTCATTCTCAGTGGCGGCTCGCCAGGTGAGGCAAGTGAGGCGACAGGGAGCCATCGCCTCACATTTTTTGAAGTTGGAGAAAGAAAAAAATTGAAAAAATAACTTATAACGGTTGAAATGGTTGAATGGTTGAAATGGTTATTATTCCATCATCCTTTGTTTCAATAGTCCAAAAAGTATGAATGGAACACAACATTTTCAAAAAAGTTTATGTGAAGAGCGTTTCAAAAAAAATCCCTGTGCACCTCTCATTTTTCGTCGCCTCACCTCCACGAGCCGCCAGTGGCCACATGGAACATATATCTTCAGTGACGGAACTCTTCAAATTTTGTAGTTTTAAAAAATCAGCAACACGCTAAGAGTGGGAGGGAGGGGTATAAATGGTAGAATCTGATCACTTTTAGGATAGATCCGTGCAAACTATATCAATTATCTACTTTCAATGCTGAGAGTCATTGCCTGTCAAGAGGAGTTGTAAAAATGCAAAAGTGCAAGAATGCAAACAATGAGTTTAGAAAATTGTGTGGAAGAGCTTTTTCGCCTGGTGGATCGTGTGACCATGTAAAATGCAATCAACATTATGCTCTCCAGTTGCAATATTTTAGGTTTACGGTATATACAGCCCTGTATTTGTCACTGCAAAAATTCAGTCCGCACTCAGAGAAACAAACGCAACCTTTAATGAACAACGAAAACCACATCGCAAAAAAATATCAACTGTAACTTTTTCTCTCAAAATTAACTGCTTCATAGTCTAGCTATACTGATACTGGTCACATAGCACTCTTTTATTATACATACGGTGTAGCTACAAAAGTACGCGCACTCGTTTAAAACTGTCCTCCTGATCAAGTTAATTTTTCCCCAGAGCACAATTTAGAGAAGAGTAAGAGGGAAAAAAACCGGTATCCTTAATAATTTAAAGAGTACCCAGTGAAATAAAATAGTGAATCATGGATGGCTCGACCGAAAAAAAAGAGAAAATAAAGGGAACAAAAAAAATGCGCTGTATAAAATTATAAATTCAACGATGCATTGCAGAGTTAAAACCTCCTAAAAATGTAAATTTTAATTGTACCGGTGAATTAGGCGCTCAAAGGAGCCCTGTTATCCTTTTGTATGCATATCGGCGAGAGGAGGATACGAGAGAAAAAGCTCCTAACTAAACAGAGAAAATTGCAGTTTCTGAAAATTTGCAGTTTAAGCAAGCTATACTCGCGACTCGCGTGCTCTTCGTATGAAAGTAAAATATCTTAGGGCAACAATTGATAATGAGTATGCAGTACACATATTTCCTTAGGTTTAACTCCTACGAATAGGGGTCTCCGTGAATATGTGTGCGAGCCTGGGTGTCTGTAGGGGTGTGTCTATATACGTGTTCGTGTTCATGAAGACATGTTTCAAAGGACCGGATGCAACTTGAAAGCAGTATAAGTTACGTTTAGCTATACGACGACGTTCAGCTATTTTAGCAATTTCAGCATCAGATGCTTCCGCGTTTCGTAAAAAAATCTCTTCTCTCTTTTTCACTTTATCTTATCTATCTTGTCTCCTCCATTTTCTCTTTTTTCTGTCCTGGATCCTTTCCTTTCTGAATATATTTAAGTAAATTGGTTATACTTTTAGGGCGATTCTTGCAGTAGCAGTGCAACCAGAAAACCTTTCAGAAAGATGGGAAGGGTCGAGGCAAACATTTCTCGAAATTTATCTTTTTTTGCGAATAAGTTTGAGGCTTTATCCCCTCCCCACCATTCTCGTTGTGCCACTGATTTTAAAACACTGCGCCAATTTGCCGGCTGTATTAACGGATACATAACTTACATTTGAACCAGTTTTGAGCATTTCTAAAAGCATTAGAGTATTGAAGACAAAGCTCTGATATCTTACAGCACTCGGGGAGAAAGAGTTGAGAGTTTTACCAGTTGCCAACAGGCGGCTAGCCCTGACCCACGAGGAGAATTTAAGTGTGAACGAGTAGCGAAGTGTATTGTATGTCAATGTTACGCATTTGTTCCGTTTAATCCCATGAAAAATATCGAACGACCTAGAGATCGAAAATCAGGCCCGGACTGGCCCACCGGGCAACCGGGCAGATGCCCGGTGCGCCCTCTGTCTGTGGCGCCCCGGCGCCCCCCCCCCCCCAAAACCTTAAGCAGCGGAAAGCCGCGATTCTGGCAGTCTAATTTTCGGTGACTTGAGTACCACAAAATATCATGTTTCATAGGGCGCCCCCCGTCCTATAACTCATATGCACCGAGGGCGGCATGGTTTTCGTCGTAACTAACGTAGAAGGCACGAGTGAGAACGCATTACACCCCACTTTCCGCCCAACGCTATGCCCAAAGTCACTAAAAACGATTCTAGGGCTGAATGCTTTGCACACTATAGTTAACATAAGACACGAGAGGGCGCTTCCCCCTTCCTCTTAGCGCCCTCCGTCATATGTCACATAAGATGAGTCCAGGGCGGCATGGTTTGCGCCCTAATTTACGTGAGAGATGAGCAAGAACGCCCCCCCCCCACTAAGAACCGCTAAGAACGTAAAAATAGCTATTTTTGACACTTTGAAAATTCATAATTCGAAGACAAATCATTTCTCGAAAACGAACTTTAACTCATTTTAACCGGAAAAGAAAGGACTTTCTTAGAGACGGTTTTTGTTTTCCTCAATGCGATCCGCGTATGAAAAAAATTCAAAAATCTAATTTTTTGGAATTTCCAAAATTTTGAAAATGCAATTACTCAACTATAAAATTCAATATTTTTGAAACAAAAAAATGTGGATCTTTAAAACATCTTTCGATTTAAAAACAAATTGATTTTGTTATCTTTAACCGTTTAAAAGTTATGATCGATAAACCGTTTTACCTTCGACCCCCCCCCCCGGTTCAAAGAGGGCTAAAATAAAAAATAGACCATGTATACTCCCCGTAAATATAGTTCTATCAGCCCTGAAAAAATGAAGGCAATTCATTCCCAACCCATTCCTTATGGGCGATGAAACAACCTCTTTCCCCCAAAATATTCCATGGCTCCTTCATCCACAATTCCACATTCCACTTGACTCTTTGCCCTCCAATTATGAGTCGAGAGCAACGATTTCATGCGGGCAAAATTGAAAATATATTCGAACTTTTCAATTTTACTGTACATGAAAGTACCGTAAAATTCAGTCTGAAGGTCATGAAAATTGAAAAATTTTCCGGGGGAGGACCCCCGGACCCCCCGCTTGTCCTGAGGGGTATTCCATACCCCCCAGATCCCCCGGAATTTGAGTCGTACCAACACCCGCCCCCAAGGCAAAAGTCTCGGTGCGCCACCGCCTATACTGACTAAAATGTTTTGGTGTATACTGGAGAAAAAATTATCATTTTGATGGCAGCTCCTTAAAATTTGAAAAAGAAAAAAAATTATAGTGTTTTCACCTGACTCTGACATAAAATGTGAGTTTATTTTTTCCTCGATCAAATAGATCCCTCTGTTAATATAGAGTCGTTCGGCGGAAACTATAAACGAAAATTCGAATCTCCAGAAACTACGCATTCATATTCTCTCCTCTTTTTTCATAGTTTTTCTAAGCTCATAATTATACTTTTCTGTTCGTTTTTTCCCCGCGGGATTCCGTATTGACGACTTACAAGGTCGAATATATTCTTGGAAATTTGCGAAGAATTGCTGAGCTGACTTAATGACCGATCTGATCGCTTAGAAATGACTTAAAATTGCGTTCTGGCGGATTCGAAATCCCAAAATTTTTCCGGGGGAGGACCCCCGGACCCCCCTTCCTACCTTGGGGGTATTCCATACCCCCCAGACCCCCCGGTGAATGGCGCCCCCCTAATCCACCGTCTCGCGCCCCCTCAGGTGAGCCAGTCCGGGCCTGTCGAAAATGACTATCAAATTCGACTGATTCTATGGGTTCAACGAGATATAATGCTACCTTGCTAGATAGCACGCCTTGCCACTGTGAACCTCTTAAAGCATATCTTAAAATACCGTAAAAATTAATTTTTTTTACTTGTTAAAGACTTGTCGACTTAAGAGAGTGATATTTTTTCTTTGCAAAAATTTTACGCATTCTTCTACTTGAATGTAACGAAAAAGGCGTTGATATTTCTCAATAATGAGAGAAAAAAATGATTAATCTGTTGCACCTCCGTCTGTATCATGTTAAAATGGTCCAAACCTCCCGGCCACACTTCCTCTCTAGCAGATAGTTGTCTCAAAATCAGATTACTATCCTTTGAGATATCACTCAGTCTCCTCCTATAATGTTATTGAGAGTTACTCGCGCAAAAAAGGGAGTGGAATTTCATTCTAAAGAAATAAACCAAGAAGAATAATCCCTGCAAAACATCATCTCGATAAAGCTGAAAGGTAAAAGCTCAGGGGCGTAGCGTGCAATAAATTCGGCAACTTTGTACTATGTCCATTTAAATCCACGCAAAAAGTCGAATGCAAAGGTGTTCACCGAACACCCAATAGTTTGATCCTTTTCATGAGTTTAAATGAACGTGCTGCAACGTTGCCAATGTGCACGCTACGCCACTGGTAAAGCTGTGCGTGCGCCGCCGCACTATGGGGTATTCGACCCGAATTCATGCTCAAAATTATTTGTGGAAATGAAACGCTACCCAATGTGGTTCTTTGACTTTATGATGAACTTTTGTGACTAAATAAGACGTTTTGGCTCAATTGAGGCAATTCTGGAGATGGGGGGGGGGGGGGGTTGCAATCACACATACTGTGTTTGGCACCTTCACATCGACCTGATTTTACCTATTAATGGAATTCATCATTTACTACACCGTAAAGACGTGCCCGAAGTTTCCGATACCCCTGCTTAATCCCCTCCCTCCCTTCGCTCCCTGCCCCTCCATCGCCCCTTACCCAAATGATATGTCTCCTTCCCTCAGCTCTCAAAATTTCTCCGAGACGGCCCTCATTTAAGGCGGCCACCCACGCAACGTGCACCATTTTGGGTAATGTCCTTTCAGGGTATGTCACTGCAAAAGGCTATGGGCGCTCACGGAAAAAAATGTCCGAGGGGGGGGGAGTGGGTACAAAATTGTTGAGCCTCAATGAGAAGTTTAGGAGACACCACTCAGTGATAGGCATGTCTAAGTTTGGGGGACTCCTCCACGCCCCCCTCCTTAAAAATGAAAAAGAAATTTAATCTTTTTTCAAAATGTTGACATTTTAAGCTATTGTAGAATGTAGATGTATCAATCACAATCAATAATAAAAATTTTGACGTGTTAATTTGTTTATTATGAATAAAGAAACAAAATACATGATAATGGGAGGAAGACGTATACCCCCCATCATGCCGCCCTATCTTTCTATCTACCCTTTGTGAACTCTTACACTCATAGAATTAATAGATCATATTTTATTACATTATCTTTTCTGGTTCTTTTAATTTTTTATCGTTAAGTTTTGATTGTTCTGAGTTCTAGGGGGTTGGGAGGGGAGGGTAAGGGCATCCCCTTACCCCCTGCTGCGGGCGACTACGAAAAAGGCCATTATTTAGGCATAATTTCAGGCTATAATTCAGAAATTAAAGTTTGAAGATGCTCTTCTTTTTATCCAAGTGATTTTTTTTTCAGAATGAATGTATACGCCTTGCCTCACCGGAGCCGCAATGCCTACGGTTTGGATTGGATTTCGAGTCTTACAACTCATGACCCGACGATGGGCAAAAAAAAGAAGAAGAAAAAACAACTGTTAATATTACTAATGAGAATAGAAATGCTTGGCATTTTCCCAACTTTGGCTGGAGGGTGAAGTTGGGAAACGGTGGTGAGGGGGCGAATTTTGCTGTTGTCTACTCAGCTCTTTTTAAGCTGAATAAACCGTGACTCGAGCGCAGCGAGGAGGACTAGCATGCAAAAAGGAAAAGGAAGTGGTGTAGAGATGGAGTGAGGCTGAGGAATAATAGAGAAACAAGTTGAGACTTGAATCTTAATGGTTTCGACCTGCACTAAATCCGACTACTGGTGCCAAAGTTCAGATCAACCTCTCTCTTTCTCTCTCTCTCTCTCTCTCTCTCTCTCTCTCTCTCTCTCTCTCTCTCGCTTTTTCACCTTCTCCCCCTCTCTCCCTCCCCCTCTCTCTCTCTCCTCCCCCTCCTCCTCTTCTGCTCCTCTCTTCCCGACTTTCTCTTGCGCGACCGCAAAAACACCCTTGAGTAGTTGAGTACCCAACTCCAGTGTGCTGCCCTCTGTCAGAAATAATATGCCAATTTGGCGATTGCTCATTGGTAGCCTGTTAGCATCTTTTTCGATTTTTTTTTTTTTGATTTCCTTTACATGTCTGCTGATTTTAGGATTCTCATTTAGACTTATCAGAAATATTTAGTTTCCAGGACTTCTGAACAATATATGTGTTCCCTTACATATTTATGGATATTTTCTCTCATTGACCTGGGCTTCAATTTGAGTTTGCAAAATTTCTTACTCGTAAAATGGAGAAATTTTAATTTAAATTGGGCTGAGTTTCGTCGTTTGTGGGACGATTTGGGATAGATCCACCCAAGATTTTGCTAGGTTTTTTTTTTTTTTTTTTTTTTTTTTTTTTTTTCAAAGTTAAGGAGTACTTTGGTAAAAGTGTGAATAAAACAGAAGGTGTGCACATGCTCACAAAACCTGATTTCAAAATCTTGCTGTGCGAGATTATGAAGATTCGAATTGGGTTTACTTCAACATCTGACGATTACACTTGCGCTCTTTAATTGTTAGTTACATAAGAAAACCCAGTACGTGCCGCATCGAGCACGAGTCAGTGGCGTAGCTTGCAATTTGGCAATGTTGTGTTGTGTTCATTTAAACCCATGTGAAAGGTCGAATGCGAATGTGTTCACCGAACACCCTATAGTTCGATCTTTTTCATGAGTTTAACCCTTTACGGACCAAGTTAGTTCACCACCACTCCACCATTCACACAGGGAATGTAGTTAACGGTTCGTACTCGGTGGAGTTGGAATTGCCTATACGACGAATTGAAGGCGCCCGAAGAGATCTCATCTTGGAGTGATTTTATCTATATTTGCGTTTATCTGGAATGAAGACTAAATCAGTATGTGAAACAGACTAGCGGAGAAAAACGAGTAAACTCGGGCTTGGCCCATAAGGGGTTAAATGAACAAAATGCAACGTTGCCAAATTGCACGCTACGCCACTGGCACGAACATACCAGAGTTGGGCAACCGAATAATCAGAAATAATGAAATGACTCCGGCAACACTGAAAACTGGGTTTGCTACCTGAGTTGAGGAAAGGGAAACACACGGAAGGTATAGGTCAATTGTAGAATTATTCGTCGAATAATTCGATTGACTCGGCGTTGCCGGACACACCGAATAATTTCCGAATAATTTTTTGCCCAACTCTGGAACATACCCTCTGTTTTATCCACCCTTTTAATGAAGTACTCCTCAATTTCTTAAAATTCTGAAAATGCCATAATTTGTCAATGAAGGATGTTATGCAGGATGTTTTGAACTATTTGTTGAGGAACTTTTGCTCATTGAATACATGGTTTTGCAAGAGATTCCCTTTGATTCCCGAGATTTTTTTTTTTTTTAACCATTCAGAGATTTTTTAAGAATTATGGTTGTTGCACGGAAAAAAAACTACGGTGAAATTAACCATACGATAGCTGATTTTTGGCACCTGCTAGATGTTATGGCAATGCTAACCAAAAGTATACTATGTTTTGACTAGGTACTAGGTGATGTTACTTGATTGCATGTCAAATTTACTCAAAGTATCGGTAAATGTACCATACTTCTGGTCAAGTTTACCATAACATCTAGCGGGTGCCAAAATCAGCTATCGTATGATTAATTTCACTAATCTTTTTTTTTCCGTGTGATACATCAAATATTTAGGAATCTTTTCTGAGTGTAAGCTGGCAACGCTGCTCAAGACGATTGAAAGGATGTGTGCGGACTTCGAATAGAAGATTATAAAAAATAAAAATAAAAAAAATCTAAATGAAAAAAAGAACGTTGTTTTCCGAGGGACCAGTCACAAAGTGACAGAATAAAGACTTTGAATGATTTGAATCTGTAGAAAAAATGAAGTTGAAAATACGTGTGTTTGAGTGTATGATAATATATCGATTATCGAATTTAGGTTTTGGAAAGAGAGTAAAGGTTCAGGAACTCAGATTGATTATATTGGCTCAAATCCCCCCTGATTTCTCGTATAGATCAACCTGAGAGGAAAAGGAAGGAAAGAATTTAAATAATTATAAAAAAATGATTAATACGCGACGCGAGTTATATGAAAAAGTTTACTTGATTATTATTAGAGATTTTTAGGGATCCTGGTGTCAAAGTTGACCCGGCTTACGCATTACAGCGTGCGACCAGAAGGGCCAATAAACAATATGAAAAAAAGAGTGTCATCCGAGTGCCAAGGTGCATCGGCTGCCGCGATTATTGCGGGAAACCAGGAAGTGGTCGAAAAGAATAAAAATATAAGTAATAATAAAAAAAGACGGGAATTTAGATTTATGAAGAAAAAGGTCCAACTTCAAAGAAGCGGCAAACGCTCAGATACGTGAAGCCATGAAAACGGCTGTTTTAGATACAAACGCCGATGACAACGCAGTGTTTAAAGAGAGGCTCCGTTCGCTTCGTAGTTACGGGATTTGTTGGTAGATAGCGCAGTACAAGAGATCTCGAATGGAACGAGTGAGAGAGATAGACTTGATTTGTTTCCGAAATAGTTCTTGCAAACGCTGTTAGATAGCGCCACAATCAGAGAGAGCTTCGAATTGGCGGGAGAATCCTACTTCGTCCACGGCCTTGAGATTGAGATGATTGGATACTGGTAATTAATTGCACTGACTAAGAGTTCTGAAAAGAACTTGCAATTAATTCCAGGTAAAGATGAATCCGTGTCCAGAGGTCCAGAGAGTTGATTGGCTGCTTCGGTCGGCGTGTGCGCCAAGAATGACAAATAATTCTAGGAAACCCGCGGTATTTATACAAGTTGGCGAAATTTGGCAACGCAGAAAAGCGCGGGAAATTGCAGAAGTGTAGTGAAGCGCTGTGATTGGCTGATGTTGGCTGGATGCCGTGTGTCAGAGAATGCGAATTTTTTTCTTTGAGTTATTAATCGAAATTAATTAATAAGTTGAAACTATTTACCTGGAAAAATTTATAAAATTACGGAGAGCACGAATATATTTTTGTTAGAATTTTAGATGATTGCTGGAATTAAATATAACTGATAAAAGAGAATGGTGCTGATTGCGGGTTTGGCGCCAAATCTGGCGCGCGATACGAATAGACGTGACCTTGAGTGTTGAGACTTGAATTTGTCGTGATTGACATTAAAAATGAGTTTTGAGTATTAAAATAAGATGAATGTATCAAAAAATCATACGAAATTCTCTGAATACGTGGATATAATTGGAATAATTTTAGGTTGATTAGAATATTAATTATGAGAAGAATTAAATTGATGATTGAATGAGTCCAGTGTGATCTGGAATGGAGAGCGCTGATTGGCGCGTTTTCACGGGTGTCTTTCGCCAGTCGAGATTTTCGCTCGTGCAACAGTCGCGGCCTCTGATTGGCGCGTTTTGACGAGCTGTCGATTCCGAATTATTTAGGTGACTTTTTTCATGTTTTATTATTTTAGAGTCCCAAACATTACTGCCGCCTTGAAATGATTTAGATAATTTCAATGAAAACGGAGAATGTAGTTGATTATTATTTTTACGGTTGTTTTGAGATTTTTCCGCTGGTCTCCAGTGACGCTCGGAAATGGTTGAAGAGTGCATGTGCACTTTGCTGCGATTAGAATTAGATTTGTAGTGATTTGATTGGCCAGTTGTTTGGCGCTTGACTTGTGATGAATGTGCCGGTTTTATTGGTTGAGTTTGAATGCTTGCTGATGAATTATGATTTTTGCCGCTGAAAATTGACTTTTGAAAATTTGTAGAATTAATTGAGAGTAGATTGATTGATGCATGATTTTGCTGTGAATGTTGCGGGTGTGTGCATTTTCCGGTGAGTACCCAACCGTAGATGCTTTCGAGTGCTACTGGTCGATCTTCAGAGATGATAAATTTCCGTCCAGTGTAAATGTACGGGTAAAGATCTGCTCCAATGAGTAAATCGATAGGTGAAGCTTTATTAAAATTTTGGTCTGCTAATTTGAGGTTTCTGAATGGATGCTTTAGAGAATTAGGTAGATCCATGCTGGGTAGATTGGAAGTTATTTGATCTAAAACTTTAGCTTCCGTGGTGTAGATTGGGTGCGATTCAAATCGCGATTTAATTGAACATTTAACTGTTCCTTTAAAATTGAGAACTGGTTGATTTGCGATTCCAGAGACAGCTGTGATCTCTTCTTCAGGAATTAATCCGAGTTTATCTGCGCATGATGTGGTGATAAATGATGACATAGATGCAGAGTCAATGAGTGCTCTGACTGGTAAATATTGACCTAATGAATTTTGAACCAAAACTTGAGCTGTGCCTAAAAGGCAAGTGTAATTATTGTGAGGTGTAGAATTAGACATAAATACTTTTAGTGAATTATTATCAGACGAATTTTCATGTGACGATTGATTTGAATTTTCTGCGTTGAATGTTGAATTTTCAGGTAGATCAGAATCAGAGTACAGATGTAATGTTGTATGGTGTCGCTGATTGCACTCACGACAACAGTATGTCAATTTGCAATTTTTGACGTCATGATTGTTTCGCAGGCAGTTAAAGCAGAGGTGATTAGATTTAACAAATGATCGGCGATCGGTGACCTTGAGATCTTGATAAGTTGGACATTTGTACAGCGGGTGGTTGCAATCACAAGCAGGGCACTTAACGGTGCTGATTTCTGAGCGATGGTTGTTTTGATCAGAATTTTTTGAGTTGAGTTCAGCAGAGACAAAAACTTGCGGTCTGATTGCTGGTTTTACTGTAGAAAATGTTGGAATTTTAGCTGTCGCTTGAGAAATGTCTCTGGGCGTCATTAATTCCAAAATATTGATCTGTGTTTGAATAAATGTGAGTAGATCTTGGTTTGAGGGAATATCATCGTTACCACGAGATCTTTCAAATGCTTTGTAGATGCTATGTGGCAAACATTTTAGAGCGAGTTGAAGTGTCATAAAATCCGCTAAGTCCGGAATTTCAAGAGCTTTGAGAGCGGAAGAGCATTCGCCAAAAGTTGATAAAAATTTCGATAGATCCATTTGATTTTCAGTTTTGATTACAGGAAATTCTAGTAGTTTGTTGAGAAGATCAGCTCCTAACATACGTTTATTTTCGTATCTGTCGAGTAATGATTTCCAAGCTATAGCATAGTTTACATCAGTAATTGGTAGTTCTTTTACTAAGGCCAGAGGCGGGCCGCTGAGTGATGAGCGTAAATAATGGAATTTGGCAGAGGAGGTTAATGATTCATTGTTGTGAATTAATGATTGAAAGTTAGCTTTAAATTCAGGCCAAGTGTTTAGAGTTCCGTCAAAGGTCCTAAGTTGGATTTGAGGAAGTTTTGGCGCTGTGGGCATAGCTGCCGCCATAGTAATGTTAGGCATAGCTGCCGCCATAGAAATGTTAGAGTTGAGTGCGGGAGTTGGTTCACGCATGGAGTCATAAATTTCCATAGTTTTACAAAATAAATCTTCAAACAACTCGAAAGACTCAGCAAATTGGTCACTGAGCGTTTCTGGGTTTAGTTCGAGTTCTACGGCATAAATATCATTTATTATTTTTTCGAATTCAGTGATCGAGTTTTGAATGCGTGAGCAACGAGAAATAAATTGAGGTTTGATTAAATCATTTGTTTGTGCTTGGTATCCTAAATCATAACACGTTTGAACTCTATTTTGAAGACGTTCTCGTTGTGCTTTGAGAGTGGTTAATTTTATAAGCTGAGGTGTCAAGTTGGTAACATTCACGTTGAGATTTAATTCTGGTTGGAGATTCGCCATGTCACAAAAGAAATAATGATCCAGTGGCATAAAACAAAATATGAGAGATTTGAGATTGAGTTTTCAGAGTGTGTAATCTTTGGAATTGATTTTGAAGTTTTGACGAAATTTGAGAATTTTTTGAATCTTGAGTTGAATAGCTATATGACTTGATTATCGATTGAATGTTGAACTGTATTTAAAGGCGTTGAGTAGATCCGGCCCGAGGGACCAAAAATGTGCGGACTTCGAATAGAAGATTATAAAAAATAAAAATAAAAAAAATCTAAATGAAAAAAAGAACGTTGTTTTCCGAGGGACCAGTCACAAAGTGACAGAATAAAGACTTTGAATGATTTGAATCTGTAGAAAAAATGAAGTTGAAAATACGTGTGTTTGAGTGTATGATAATATATCGATTATCGAATTTAGGTTTTGGAAAGAGAGTAAAGGTTCAGGAACTCAGATTGATTATATTGGCTCAAATCCCCCCTGATTTCTCGTATAGATCAACCTGAGAGGAAAAGGAAGGAAAGAATTTAAATAATTATAAAAAAATGATTAATACGCGACGCGAGTTATATGAAAAAGTTTACTTGATTATTATTAGAGATTTTTAGGGATCCTGGTGTCAAAGTTGACCCGGCTTACGCATTACAGCGTGCGACCAGAAGGGCCAATAAACAATATGAAAAAAAGAGTGTCATCCGAGTGCCAAGGTGCATCGGCTGCCGCGATTATTGCGGGAAACCAGGAAGTGGTCGAAAAGAATAAAAATATAAGTAATAATAAAAAAAGACGGGAATTTAGATTTATGAAGAAAAAGGTCCAACTTCAAAGAAGCGGCAAACGCTCAGATACGTGAAGCCATGAAAACGGCTGTTTTAGATACAAACGCCGATGACAACGCAGTGTTTAAAGAGAGGCTCCGTTCGCTTCGTAGTTACGGGATTTGTTGGTAGATAGCGCAGTACAAGAGATCTCGAATGGAACGAGTGAGAGAGATAGACTTGATTTGTTTCCGAAATAGTTCTTGCAAACGCTGTTAGATAGCGCCACAATCAGAGAGAGCTTCGAATTGGCGGGAGAATCCTACTTCGTCCACGGCCTTGAGATTGAGATGATTGGATACTGGTAATTAATTGCACTGACTAAGAGTTCTGAAAAGAACTTGCAATTAATTCCAGGTAAAGATGAATCCGTGTCCAGAGGTCCAGAGAGTTGATTGGCTGCTTCGGTCGGCGTGTGCGCCAAGAATGACAAATAATTCTAGGAAACCCGCGGTATTTATACAAGTTGGCGAAATTTGGCAACGCAGAAAAGCGCGGGAAATTGCAGAAGTGTAGTGAAGCGCTGTGATTGGCTGATGTTGGCTGGATGCCGTGTGTCAGAGAATGCGAATTTTTTTCTTTGAGTTATTAATCGAAATTAATTAATAAGTTGAAACTATTTACCTGGAAAAATTTATAAAATTACGGAGAGCACGAATATATTTTTGTTAGAATTTTAGATGATTGCTGGAATTAAATATAACTGATAAAAGAGAATGGTGCTGATTGCGGGTTTGGCGCCAAATCTGGCGCGCGATACGAATAGACGTGACCTTGAGTGTTGAGACTTGAATTTGTCGTGATTGACATTAAAAATGAGTTTTGAGTATTAAAATAAGATGAATGTATCAAAAAATCATACGAAATTCTCTGAATACGTGGATATAATTGGAATAATTTTAGGTTGATTAGAATATTAATTATGAGAAGAATTAAATTGATGATTGAATGAGTCCAGTGTGATCTGGAATGGAGAGCGCTGATTGGCGCGTTTTCACGGGTGTCTTTCGCCAGTCGAGATTTTCGCTCGTGCAACAGTCGCGGCCTCTGATTGGCGCGTTTTGACGAGCTGTCGATTCCGAATTATTTAGGTGACTTTTTTCATGTTTTATTATTTTAGAGTCCCAAACAGGATGTAACGGGTGAACGAGTAAGCAGATTAAGCAGGTGTTGCAACTCTTGAGTGCCTCAGACCACAATGTTGCCTTCCTTGAGAGCCACTTTCTACCTATTTCCACCTATTCGGAGTTTTCTCACTCGTATTAATTAGATCCCTTGTTTATGTATATAAAAGAGTCCAGACACGTCGGGTATCAGTGCAGAATAAGAAGAGGATACCGCTAAGGCGTTCCATTAGAAATGCACAGAGCGCCTCCTCAGCCTCCAGTTCTTCTTCTTCCTATTTCTGCTCGCATGACCAGACTCTATCTTACTGTGCACAAACGAGATTTACCATAAAGAGGCCAAGGGGCAGTTTTCGCGAAATTGAGTCGGGTTACTATTTAAATTCATCTAATATACAATGCAGTGATGTCCAAAATATTTTGAGGAAACTTGCAAACATAAAAAAGATACATTCAGATAAAGGTAGGCAGTTATATTGGAGTTATTGCAATGCAGCGTAAATTCCCTCCTGTCGTTGTGGTAAAGTGCCTCTTGGCCCCTTTGTGTGCTAAACCGCGTCGGTATAGTTTAATGTTGATGGAACACGGAGAAAAATTTCTGATTGAAATCACAGAACGTTGGAAGATATTGGGGTATAAAGAAATTCCCTTTAAAATAATAAGAATTCTTATCGATCTAACGATTCTTTCTTGCGATTCTTCTGAATCATCAAAATGTTCGATTGGACCAATGATAATTCTGGTTGAATCAATAAGAATTCTTATTATTTTAAAGGGACTTTCTTTTTGCCCTAATTTCTTCCTACGTTCGGTAATTTCAATCAGAATTTTTTTCTCCGTGAATATTTTTCCGAAGGAAGTATGAAATCAGCAAATAATATGATGCAAACTTACGGCAAAACAGCGAGCACTTTTAAAGGAAAATTATCGAATGGGAACAGACCGATGATTATTTTAGGGATATTTGTGTACTAAACTAAATTTTTGAATAGTTCATTTTACGTAATTTTCTATGCGGAGCAGGAAGACGAGACAAGGCAGGTCCGGGATTCTATGTTTCTAGCACTCTATTTATTTTAGCCAGAGTATTATTAAAAGGACACAGATGTCAGGATCCTACTATGAAAAAGTGGGATTGAAGAGTTGATTCTTGCATAAAAACCGGTAAAAATGACGATGAGTACAATAAACAATCATGAAATTCAGTCTTTGAATCGGGCTTGATGGCGGATAGACGCAGGTATAATGAGAGAATCTAAATTGAGACAAATATCTGTGTTTCCGTAGAGAAAGTGACATAATAGATAGGAATCTCCCATGATACCTGCGTTGAACCGTCATTACAAATTTGACGTTATAGCAATTATGTGAGTTTATTACTGAATTTTAGACTTTCTCAGAGTGATTTTCTCCGCTTTTTACAGCAGATCGGACTATTCATTTGCTCTCTGCAAAAGTTTGAAAGAGCCCCATTGCCACTAATAGGGTTCACAAAGGTGAGTCTTCTTCATAGCCTGGACTTAGTTTAAATAGGGTAACATCTTAAACAAATTTAAGTCGAGTTCGCAACTCAAAGAAGTCATTTGTTCTAATCCCTAAATTGCACCATAAGAAGAGATTACTCGTTCAAGTAAATCTTTAGTTTTATCTCTTAAAACTCACTTAAAACCGTTGATTTTCCTCCACATAGGAAGATATTAATTGATGTTGCCTCTCTTGTCACTTCATTTTGGGGAAAGATTGTGCCGTTTATAAGGCAGTGCATGTGATACGGCTTGATAAAATATATGGGGCTGAATGGAGCGTATTATGTACATTTGACATAAGCTCAGGAGTCTCATAGGAATAATAATTATTATTATTCATCTGCGATGACAACAGCGTTGCGCGTCGTATATACAGGGTGTCAATTAAAAAAGGAGCCAGGCTTTATATCTCAAAAACGGCTCCGAATTTCAAAAAACGCTGAAACACGTGTTCGATTATTTCGAGGAGGACATCTTTTGAGGGGGTCCCCAATTTCGGGGCCCCTCTCTGAGGGGCCCCAGGGGGGTCAAGTCCCATATTTCAGATGGGGACCCCCATTTTTTATTTGATAATCGGAAAGAGGGTAAAATTCTAAGACTTTTGGCGCAAACCGAAAGTCGATATCATTTTTCGTGTTCGATATATCGAAGGTCAAAGTTCGATATGGACCCATCTTCAGAAATTCGTAACTTTCCTTTAAATAGTCCAAATTTCAAAAACTTTGGGTCTAAAATGCTCTACAGAGTAAGCACTTTTCAGAAAAAAATTCAATTTTAACAGAAATTTAGTCAAAATTTGGTTTTAAAGCCCCCAAAACATTTTTAACGTTTTTGGCCCCCACGGGGGACTATCAGAAAAATTCCGAGAGACGACCCCTATCGAGTGATACATCAATCGAAAAGGCGTAACAAACTGAGCATTTTGGCGCAAACCGGAGGTCCATATCGTTTTTCATATTCGATATATCGCATTCTGTAAATTGACATTTGACATTCGATATATCGAATATGAAAAACTATATGGACCTCCGGTTTGCGCCAAAATGCTCAGTTTGTTACGCCTTTTCGATTGATGTATCACTCGATAGGGGTCGTCTCTCGGAATTTTTCTGATAGTCCCCCGTGGGGGCCAAAAACGTTAAAAATGTTTTGGGGGCTTTAAAACCAAATTTTGACTAGATTTCTGTTAAAATTGAATTTTTTTCTGAAAAGTGCTCACTCTGTAGAGCATTTTAGACACAAAGTTTTTGAAATTTGGACTATTTAAAGGAAAGTTACGAATTTCTGAAGATGGGTCCACATCGAACTTTGACCTTCGATATATCGAACACGAAAAACGATATCGACTTTCGGTTTGCGCCAAAAGTCTTAGAATTTTACCCTCTTTCCGATTATCAAATAAAAAATGGGGATCCCTATTTGAAATATGGGACTTGACCCCCATGGGGCCCCCCAGAGGGGGCCCCGAAATTGGGGACCCCCTCAAAAGATGTCCCCCTCGAAATAATCGAACACGTGTTTCAGCGTTTTTCGAAATTCGGAGCCGTTTTTGAGATATTAAGCCTGGCTCCTTTTTTAATTGACACCCTGTATAAATAATAATTGGAGCCTGTGATACTTTTCCTGGCAGTGGGTTGATTATTTACTTCTCCATTAAACTGATCGTCAAGACTGTCTATGGAAGGCAATTTCGGTCGAGAATTTTTCAAAATATTTCGCTGTTGCTATGGCAACCATTAATTAACATCTAAGAACGGAAATTTTTACGATTCTTACCGTAGCAACTGCAGTCACGTTTTAAAATTCTTGATAGTCATCATATCGTCATTTAAAGACGTAGTCTTAACGATTGGTTAAAGGAAAGAGTAAATGGTCGGCTCGTAGGTAAAGATAAGTGTACACAAATGGTTTCATCTTCGTATACAAAAGACATCAATTTTTTGGTACGATCCATGCATGCATCTATGTGGTGATATCGAGGCTCCTATTATTTTCGTGAACAAAATATGAGGACTTCTTCTCATATGAGGTTCCCATTGTATTCGCACGGGTGTATATTTTTCCAGTTGGATAATGTAGTGCTACTGTTTTACTAACCTATACAGTCTCCATATTTTTCCGAGGTGAATCCCCCCCCCCTCTGTACTTGGTTGATCTTGCTCGTCTCATTTAGAAATATATATCTCCTCTGAAGAAGAGTCTGGAGGAATTTAGACTTCGGCGGGGAAGAGGAGGGCGCTGAAAAGCCAATTTTCAATGATTCAAAGCAGGTGTGCAGTCGTTTGACGTGACTTTCGGGGGTTTCCCTTGTGGGAGAATTCTACCTCTATCTCCCGAGCATGAATAGACGCCCTTGATGTTAGGCGTAATCTTTCCTATCAACATATCAACCGAGGTTCGAATAAATTGCGGTCTTCGTTGGCACTGTTGGCTGGCTGCTCCAAATTCAATCGTGCATTGTGTACAAGTATGCAATCGCTGATGCCTGTTCTTTCAGGGAAGACTTTTCGCTATCACCGCGCGCACAGTGTACCGAAGTTTTCATTTCTCCAGTCATGAATTTTTTTTTTTTTTTCGCCTCAGTAACGTTTTAATGTCGAAGTTTTTTCCAACAAAAACCATGTACTGTGACTCATTCCAGAAGAACCAAATTCATTTCATTGCTATCTTTGCCATTTATTTTTCACTCAATCTTACTCGGCAAAAAATTCAAAGTCCGAAAAAATTCCCAAGAAAGCCCTCATAATGTCCCTATCATGTTCGTTTTTAAACGCCATTTGGCAGAACATTGAACGTCCCGTCGAAGTCCAAAACGGAGTCAATACAACCTTCACACCCACCTAAGTCATGGGACGTTGGGGAGACTTTTAAAATTAATGCCTCGAAGAATGTTAAGGGGTTATTGGAAATAATGAATGTCCGAAGAATGTCCCCAAATAATCGTAAAGAATTCTATAGAATTACTAGGGGACATTCTTCGGACATTCACCATTACCAACGACCCCTTAACATTCTTCGAGGCTTTAATTTTAAAAGTCCCTATAACGTCCCATGACTTAGATAGGTGAGGAGGTTGCTAGTTTGGTCGTCCATGGGACGTGCCAAATGGCGTTTAAAACGATTATAATAGGGACATTATGAGGACTTTCTTGTGACTTTTTTAGGACATTTAATTTTTTGCCGGGTAACATAATCTTAATTTTTGATTCTGTAATGATTCAGGAAAATTCCGTCTTTCGATTCACTGTGCGCCAATCGAAGGAAAAGAGATGGAGATAGAGGGAATAAGAGAGAGGGTTGGGGGAGGAGAGAAGAAACAATTGCAATATCGACTAATTGTTGGTGCACAATTGCTCAGCTTTTCCTGAAACCGGTGCTCCTCATCAACGGAGAGGATTCCTTTTGTTTTTATGCGCATTTTACTCTCAGCATTCAGCTCGCTTTTGCTCGGCTCGCCTTTCAATCCTCAACAACTGCATCGAATTTTTCATCTCGAAATGAATTGATCGAAAGCGCGGAATCGTTGTCTGTAACGGTTGGTCGTTGAAAGTATTTAAAAACAAATTGTAATTATTTAAAGCTATCAAAAAATGCGCTCGCTTAATATTTTTAAACATTTATATATTTTTTCAATAAACGCACATGAAATAAATAAATATCGCTCGTAAATAAATAAATAAATACATAAATAAATAAATAAATAAATAAATAAATAAAAAAGAAAAAAACGCCTCTTCGGACGATAACAAAGTGCCGATCAAAGGCACGCGAGAGAGATAAATCAAATCATCAAAACTCGCGCGTTGAAAAATTCTTTCAGATATTCCAGAAACAGGTTCTGAAGACGCGTATCATTAAGTTTTGGGTTGTTGGACTAATGTTTTTGGTATTAATATTCCGGATCTGAGAGTGACAGATTTTCCGCACCCCTAAAAAACGCGTTTTCGCTCGGTGCATTGCAGTAAAGTTTTTTCTTTTTTTTTCAACTCCTCGCCTTCCCTTGAATGGGGTGATTTTATGTTTTTTTAGTTACGTCGTATAAAATTTTGTCGTTTGACGAGTCTTTTTTAAAAAAATTGTGGAAAGCCACCCAAAAAACCCCAACATTTCGGCTTTTATGGAATAAAAGGGGGCTTTGCCCCCTCCACCTGAGCTGGGTCAACTTTTAATGTGTTGTTTAGGACGTACTAACAAACAGCTTTCGGCAATGAAAGCCTTTGTTGAGATTTATTTCAGGTTACCCGCGGCTATTTTTCCTGGTCTAGTTTTTTGGTAAACAAATGTGCAAATTCGCATTTAATTGTTGCGCGGCGCCCGTAGAGCCAAAAAATTGTTGACCAATCAAATGTTGACTACCCTCTCGTCTTAACTCTCAACTTGTAGGTAATCTATCGAAATGCAATGCGTGTGATTCGAGTATAGTCTGGTGAGGACTTCTGGAACACACTGTATAAACAAGTGCGAGCCAGTCATGTAAGCAAGAAATGATTGCAGCTGCGTGGAGGAGGAAGTAGTTAACGAAGGCTACCTAGCCATTTTTAAAAGTGATCGACGAGCTTACATCAGGATTAACTGTATAGCTCGTTCTGGACTTCAGGAGAGTCATCGATTCCGCTCAACGATCTCTCAACAGGTTCATAAAGTTTGAGCGCGCTCGGAATTTTAAAGCGCTCAGCCTCATTGTCGATTCAACGTTAGTAGATATAAAGTAAGGTTCAGACCTCATCAGGATTAGCGCTCACAAAATAAACCCATGTGAGATCACTATGAGACGAAGAACTGAACCCTAATCTATATCTACCATATGTTTATACTCCTTTTACATGGCTCTATCTAACTATCTCAGGGATTTCCCTTTTCATTCATATACTTTATCAAAGTATTTCATCCGGAAGAGAGCGGAGTTGAATCGAGAACATTTGCAAATTTCTTTTTTGCTTTTTGATAGCTGATTTCGTAAAAATAACTCATGATAATTAAAAAAATTATATTGAGGTAAGTAGATTTTATCTTCAATTTTTATCAATTTTTGAGTACAACAACAACCCTCAAAATGACCATTTTCATTTGGCGTACTATCTAAATATTGACATACAATATCAACATCCTCTTGTAATTGTTCCAGTCCTTCTTCCGATATTGTTTTTTGTTTCTCTACAATAGTCCAAAATTGAAGTGTTCGAAGTAGGAGTTGTAAAGTATCTTCATAATCCATTTTTATGTATCTATATATGCAAACCTAACATTAATGTTTGTAATTCCTCGTCTACACCGTACTTTCTTCTTAAACTAATGAATTTACGCAGGATATCAGTAACTGATTGACAGACAC
>VMOF01000111.1:77193881-77218124 GCA_011764245.1 Trialeurodes vaporariorum | reverse complement strand
CACCTGTCGCAAGCTTTGTGCTGGGTCTCTATTTGTCTCTGGGTTCAACGCAGGTATCATGGGCGATTCCTGTCTAATTTGTCACTTTCTCTAAGGAAACACAGAGATATGTCTCAATTTAGATAGGAATCTCCCATGATATCTGCGTCTTTCTGCCATTAAACCAGATTCTGAGAGTGAATTTTATGATTTTTCAGTGTACTCATATTGTAATTTTTACAGGTTTTTATGCAAGAATCAACTCTTCAATCCCCTATAGCAAAAGTTTGCGAGAGCCCCATTGATTGTTCCATTTGAAATCTTCCTAAAATCAGTTCTTGAGTCAAAACTTCAATTAATTTAGGTATACATAATCTTGAAATAATTAATCAGAAATCACTACTTGGTCAAAAATTTGTAAATGTAAACCATGCGAAGAAAACGTAACCTTTATCCAT
Organism: Trialeurodes vaporariorum; assembly: GCA_011764245.1. Taxonomy (NCBI): domain Eukaryota; kingdom Metazoa; phylum Arthropoda; class Insecta; order Hemiptera; family Aleyrodidae; genus Trialeurodes; species Trialeurodes vaporariorum. The sequence goes on along the minus strand of VMOF01000111.1, from coordinate 77,217,687 downwards.
AGTTCAACCGTAAGTGACTGATATATGTGGTTCCGATGACCACATTTGAGCTGGAAAAAGGAACTACTGTCACAATGCTTTAAGCTGAGTTTAGCTTGAATTTCTAAAAGATCAAGAAATGCGATGCTATTCATTCTGCATGTTGTTACCTATATAGGTAACAAAATGGCCGGTATGGGGGAATAAAGAAAAAAAATATGATCCAGTAGTGCCAACATGAAAAAAAAAATCATGTTTTTTCCCACCGCAATCAGGGGGGAAAAATTTATTCATGCAATAGAGGGTTAAATTTTGACATGTTTTTTTTCTTTTTTCTTTCTTCTTCTTTTTCTCCAAAACACGAACGTTCTTGAAGAACTCCCATCAATCCCGGTGATGGCTCTCTAGACTTTTTAAAACTAGAACTCTGACAGGTTTTTCACGAGCCAGAATGAGCAATAATTTTGGATGATGATGAGTTAGCCTGATTTTATTTAATAATGGTTAACATTTTTTCCTCTGATATTAAAGTAAATTTGCAATTTTCTGGCGTATATTTCTCTAATTTTTTAAGGTTAGATTCTAACTTGCAAACAAGTGCTGGTCCGCAGTGGAGAAAGCCATCATTATTTCTATCCATTCCAAAATTTTTATTAGAGCCCTTGTACTTAAACTTGCAGTAAAAAACCCGATTTTTCATTATCTATTATCAAGGTATGCTTATATTTAATAGGTATGCTCGACTCGCTTCCCGCGTCATCTTCAGTAGCGCGCAGTTCAAAAAGCATTCCAAGATGGCCGACAAAAGAAGAAGACATTGTATACTCTTTCCAGAAAACATCGGGCTTCCCTCTCACGGAAAACAGAAAATAGTCCGATGTTTTCTGGAAAGAATATACAATATTTTCTTCTTTTATCGGCCATCTTGGAATGCTTTTTGAACTGCGCGCCACTGAAGATGACGCGGGAAGCGAGTCGAGCATACCTGTTAAATATAAGTACCTTGATCTATTATTGTATTTCATTTTTTTCCCCCTCTAGGATGATTTTGATCATTGTTAACACTATACACAAGTACTTTACCTGCACGATTTTCCAAAGCATTCGAAATTTAAGCTAGATACTCTTCAACTTTTTACTATCTTTCTATTTTAACACCTTCATATTTTATTGTTTCACTCCAGAAAGCGGTGGTGTAGCTTCACTTTAATATGTGTGATAAGGTTAGAACCAATTTCCTTTCCAAAAAGAACGGCAGTTTATGGTTTCTAGGGCGAAAACCATAACGAACAAAGCAGAAAAAGTGAACATTTATGAGAGGCACTCTGAGGGATAATAATGTGGGTAATTTATAACACATTTATTTTCCACATCAGCTAAACTTTCACTTTTCGTGGGGGGAAAACTGGCGACTCTCCAAAATTATAAGTAGGCTAAAAAACTGGAATGGTGCTTAGGATTGAGGGGAGAAAAAATCCCCGATTCCAAATCCATAAATTTCGGATTGTGTTTTGGGGATGGATTTACGTCATTACCTTCCGTGCAAATAATGTGCTCTCATGAATAATAAAAATCACTATCGTATCTCCAAGTTTTTTCTTCCATTCTCGATTAATCTCGGTCTTTTCTTTCTCTCTCTCTCTCTCTCTCTCTCTCTCTCTCTCTCTCTCTCTCTCTCTCTCTCTCTCTCTCTCTCTCGAATTCATGCAGTATAAGCTTATGATACGGCAGATTGAGGAGCTCACAAATTTTTCATTTGTTCATAATTCCGATAGTCGACCTCAGGTCAATTCTCTGAACGTATTCTACCACAAAATCCACTCTTTATTGCGAAGGATATGTAAAGGACTAAGAAATAATCCTCGGCAAATGGCATTTTTCAAGGTGGAAAGGTTTTTCAATTTTAAGCTTATAGGTACCGCGAAATGAACGAGGGTAGATAGAGAGAGAGAGATTGGGAGAGGGATAAGGAGAGAGAAATAGAGAGAGAAATAGAGAGAGAGGGAGAGAGAGAGAGAGAGAGTGAGAGAGTGAGAGAGAGAGAGAGACAGAGTGAGAGAGAGAGAGTGAGAGAGAGAGAGAGAGAGAGAGAGAGAGAGAATAGTTGCGATGATCCGCGAGAGGGGGTTAAAGACCCGCTCTCTCTACAAAATCGAACGCCACAAATTACCCTTGAGGAAAGAAGGAAATTCGCGATCACGATATCCCCCCCCCCCAATCATTCCCCCTTGTTACCTCATCGCCCGATCCCTTCGACCCTATACCTACTAACCCGCCACCCCCTTGCCACCCCCTTTTTCCAGGACCCCCCACCCCACCCTTTCTAACTCGACGCGCTTGTCGGGCTCTCCCTTGTTTGCTTAACGGACCGCTAACCCAATAAAACATTTACTGCACATTCGACCTTAGGTGCAAACAACCAATTTGTGAATTGAGGCTCATAATTAAGCGTCGGACGCTTGCCACATTCCTAAGCTCATCAGCGGTCTCTCTCGCTCACTCCTTCGTCGAATCGCCGGTCGCATCGCGTTTTAGCTCCGCGTGTGGTGGGAATGAGAAGGATGGGAGAGGGATGGGGGATGCGGGATGCCCCTCTTGTTTACACTACCACATTGTTGTTGTAGTTGATGGTGTTGTTATTGTCGCTGTTCGGTGTTGTTGCTGTTGTTGTTTTGTCGTCATCGTCATCGTTCGCGAAAACGCTGTTTATCGTTTTTATCGCATCAACGCAGCAGCACTGGTGCGAGACATTAACGCAGCCGTGGAGCACAGTAGTCAAATCGAGGCACGAGAGGCTCGTTCCTCCAGGATGTAATCGATAGATTTTTCGTAAAGCTCAAAGGTAAAGAATCGATCTTCAGGTGGCTCAATGGAGAACCTCCACAGCAAAGGATGATATTCATCATTTTTTAACTATTTGAATTACTTTTGCCCGAGCACGGAATGGGAGGGAAAAAATCGATTTTACTTGACTCCAGTGGCGGTCCCTGGGGGGGGGGACTTTAAGGGCTCAAACCTTCCACTTTATGGAAAAGCGCTCAAAAAAAGGAAAATAAATAATGAGGAAATAATAAGGGAATGAAGGAATTAATAAGGTCGTAGCACTTGAAAGTCCCACTACTATACAAAGAGGACATTCAGGGAAGAAAACAAATGAAAAATGTTTCAAGTCCCCCACACCCACTAATGAACCTACAGACCACAACTGCTTGACTCACAATCAGTAGAGTATAGTTAGCGGTAGCTCATGGGCCGTGGTGTATCGATTTATATCTTGAACATGCGAGTGTATGAACCAAAAAGAAAAAAATCGATTCTCAAGCAGTTTGATTGCAACTTGGATTAATCGATACTTTTTAATAATTTCAAATGGGACCAGTATAATGGGAGAAAAATGACAAGCGATAGTTTACTGATAGTCGTAACAGTAAAGTTATGGAATTCTAGATATGCAGGCCATTTGCAATTTGAATGTAAGGTGTTTGATTTTGTGATGTTAAACAGTAAATATTTTGGTTCATACACTCTGACGACAACCAATTAATGTGGTTTCACTATAGAATGGTTGTAGATAGACTCTATGAGGTTGCTTGATATTTTATTAAAATTTTGCGGCATAATAGGATTCGATTTTCTTACCCTGGAACACGAAAATGATGGAAATGTATTTTGCTCACAAAAAAGTGATAACCTGTTTGCTGACAAAGGCACAATGATTTCTGGTGAAAATAACACGCAAACATGCGGATTCTTTGTATAACCGTGGTACAGTAAATTTACTTATTTTTCTCATTCTGCAAAGGGTTTCTGCGAAAGAAATGTTTAACTTCTGATTTGGATGAAACAATCTACTATTGATCAAATGTTTATTTCGTTACTCTGCGAATTTCAGAATATCAATTCACGAAAGGCAAGCTTATTCATTCAAAGTTTAACACATGCATTGAATTTCAAGCAACAATAGTAGGAGAAAAAATAAGATTATTACTGCAAATATGTCGTACAAGGGTTTGATTAAATATTAAAAACAAGTGTTTGAATTTCAAAGAGAGAGTGTCGAAGTTTAACCCTCTAAGGACCAGGTTATAGTTCGAAAGAACGCTAGTCCTCCGTTTAAATAGGGAAGGTAGTTAACTGTTCGTACTCGAATGAGTTGGAATTGCCTATACGGAGAATTGAAGGAGCTTGGAAGAAACCTTATCTTGTAAAGTGTTTTCATGGATAGTCAAGTTATTCCGGAATGAAGACTGAAACAAACTGAAACAGACAAGAGGAGAAAAACGAGTATACTCCTCGGGCTTAAACAAACAAACATAAACAAACTTAAACTTAAAACAAACATTAAAACCTACGTTAGTTTTTTTTTCGTTCTGAAAAATCTGATCCTTGCCCCATTGTTTGACGGCCACCTTTACCGAGAAACGAACCGCGAGAGCATTGAAGCATTTTATTTGCTTGATAATTGAGCTGTAGTCGGTGAGGCATTCTGATGCATCATTAGGATACTGTTTGATTTCGGGGCAATGTCATATTCTCCACGATTTCGATTGACGAAGGTATATCATCACTGGTCACCACTATCCATATTTTGACAAGACACAATGTTTGCACTGAACGTTGCACCCTTAACCTTCACATTGCTAGCCCCCCCCCCCCCCCAAGCAATGTGAAGGGGGTGGAGATCCGAGCGGACCCCAGGTCTACTTTTTGCGATAAACAATTGCATTTCACACTGATGCTCTTATATGCTTTCAGGTCTGTGTCAATGATGGTATGTTCTATACAGTCAGTCACCCATAGGCGGACCGTGACCAAAAAAAGTGGGAGGGCTAAAAGGTGATGACCCTTATTTTTTTTTTTTTATTTATTTTTTCCCCCGGCTTCTCACGTCTCAAGTGATGACTTTTTCCCGATTTTTAGCCCCTCCGGCGGAGGGCCTCCGCCCAAGAAAAGTGGGGGGAGGGCTATAGCCCCTTCTAGCCCCTGATACGGTCCGCCTATGCAGTCACCAATTTTCAAACTTTTTTTTCCATAATTCGATTTGGATTCATTACAACCCTTTGAAGTTCCGGGGTCCGCTCCCCCTCCCCCTTAGAGCTAAAAACTAATCTTAGAAAAAAATACATTTAGAAAGCTCATTGCTTGTGCTTATAAGGGTTCTATATGAAAAATTAATTGATAATCTATTAGTAATTTCACCGAATGAGAAAAGATTACGTATATCAGCGCGTGTTGTTCTCGTGCATTCAAGTATTAAACTTTACATAATTCTGTAATCTATCAGTTAATCAGTGGAATCATCGGTGAGTCGAGAAATGTCAAATGTCAACACAAAGTGGCAGTCCCGGTATCTATTGCTGGTATCTTGGTCTTTGATCTGCGTATTTAAGTATACGTGTATATAGGTACTCCTCATTTTTGGAAATAGGAATAATAATAAAAGTGTGTGACAAAACACAGGAAAGAAAACAACATTATTTTCACTCCCCTTTACATGCAAAAACGTTGTCCAAGAATGAACTTTGATGAGTCAATAGCTTCGGGATTATTTTTTTTTTTATCCGAGTACTAAGTGAATAGATGAAAAAGCTGTTTGGAGTAGAAAAGCTTTGAATATTAATGGGTAGTGGTACTCCACAACTTTAAGCTTTTTCAGCATTGCGAGGTATAATTGAAGAAATCAGGATTGAATATTCATACTTTCCTTTGCAAGTTTATATAGTTCTTGGGATTAAAATAATTTAGTGCTTACTTTCGTTAAGTTCGATCCGGGCTTATAAACCCCAACCCTCTATTTCAACTAATTTCCTCTCTATTTATCGAAAATCTGTTCCTCCTTTTGAGCTTGACTGCGCGCGGTTAATTACCTTCATTTTATGCATTGAATGCGATTTTACAGCTCATTTGAGTCATAATTTCAATAATCGAAAATCACCGGTATCCATTATACGGGCTATCGATATTCGATATATTGCAGCAACGCGTCGTTGACCAGTCAATTAGTAAGTCAAGGATCCCAATTTAGAAGATTGCAGTTTTTCTCCTATTTGAATCTATGATAAACTGTCAATTTCTTGGGAAGTTTAAATCAAAGTTCCCGAGGATCGATTCGTTTGCATTGGTTTTAATGGTTTAAACTTCGATTTATCGCAGTATATACCAGCCTCTATTGTTCGTGGACATTTCTTATTTGAATCTATATGTAATGGTATTGTTTATTTGAAGGATCAATGAATATTCGCTAGAATTGATTCTGTTTCAAGCGTTTAAGAAGGCTCAACTCTCCTTTCCAACATTTTACAGTTTCCTCCCTCAGGCGTCTTGTTGCAAAAGCAAAACGATTTCACAAACCACGCTCTCATTAATTTTTCCTCTTTTCTTAAATTTTCCGAGTTGTAAAAATGATCTCAAAGCTGTTTCCATGAAAATGTGTGTGTGTTTTTTTTTTCTCTCTCTCTAGAGAATGGATTTGTCCCAGAGGATTTTTGAACGTTAGAATGGATTTATATATACTCTTTTGATCCCACAGAGCTAGAATGCCCCGAGTGAAAACTTGTTACACGACCTGCGTACCTGCGATCCTTGTGATATCGTCTTATAAAAGACTGCAGGGATCTCATTTTACGAGAGCAGCAGAGAGACTCCGTTCGTATAATATTTCACAAGGATGTTTCTGTGAAGTCAACCTTTTCCGAGGTAAAACAAAACCTCGCCATGCCCTGAGAGACGGCCACTGATGAAGCGCGGCATTTGCAAAGTGTGAAGGTATAGGGACACGTAGCGTGTCGCGAGACAGTTTTGAGGTATACGGGTTTGAAACTTTTCGAGGTCCCCCCAAGGCTCAAAAGAGTCGAGACAAAGCTCTCGATTGTAAATGTGAACCCATAATCTAATATCCGTAATCTCAGGACGGTTCGTAAACTAAAGTGTCACGGCGCTGTGACGGTCAAAAAGTGTAGCAAAGGGTTCGTGGGGAGGGGCGAGGTGAGGGGGGGGTTCTGAATAAGAAAAGTATGAAATTGCCAGGATTAGGATACAGAAGTTTCCTCCCTTTGATTCTCATCTTTTATTCTAAATATAGGTCAAGATCTTGTAATCCTCAAAGTTTTGAACCTCGTATTTGACATTAAAACTTTATCGTAAGCCGTGCGATGATCACAGCTTGTTAGTAAAGTTTGGCCGCCCTATCAATGGCGAAGCGTACAATCCGGCAACGTTGTGGATTATTTCTTGAAACGCATATAAAAGATCGAATTAATTAATGGGTATCCTCTACTTCGATCTTTTACATGGGTTTAACTGCGGGAAAAACACAGCTTTGCCAGATTACACACTTAGCTACTAAGTTGCCCACATGGAAAAAAAAAGACTGGTAGAATTTACCATAGCTGATTTTGGCGTCTGCTAGCCAGTGGCAGCTCGTGCAATTTGGCAACAATGTTTTCCCTCCATTTGAATACATGTAAAACAATCGATCGCAGGTGAAGTGCTGCTTCACTATCGAATCGATTATTTTGCATTGAATCAAACGGAGGAAAAACGTTTTTGTCAAAATGCACGAGCCGCCACTGCTGCTAGCAAGTATGGTCGATTTTACCGTAATATGGTAAATGCAACGTACTAGAGGGGACAAAGATAGCTAGCCAGAGTATGGAACAAGCAACGCACGTAATACATGTGTTGAATGGTATACCGTGCATTGCGTATTGCATACCCTCGTCATATATCTTTGTCCCCGCTAGTACCTTGTGGTAAATTAAGGTAACATGTTGGTAAATTTTTCCATAATCTGGTGAAATTTACCATCCGTGATAGCAGACTCCAAAATCAGCTATATGCAGCGAGTAAATTCTACCAGTCTGTTTTTTTTTTTTTTTTTTTTTTTTTTTTTTTTTTTTTTCGTGCACATATAGTTTCTGCTTATTTAATCTATGGATTTTTAGCGAAATGAAGGAAATTTTAGCAAGTGTGAGAAGTGTTCAGAAAAAATACCATTAGAAACTCATTGATCTGCAATAAAGTGTATTGATCTTCAAAGATGGATGAACCCGATAATTGCAAAAAACAAAATTAATTAATTAAAAAAAAAAAAGATTGTTTTGACTAAGTTTCTATCGTTTCTCGCAATGATGCGACCAAATAGTGTTCAATAACTGACTTTTTGTGAATGGGTTGTATTTTTTCCGTATACTTTTAGGCGGTGTCGAATTGTGCAATCAGGCAATCGTGCTTCTTGCAATTTAAACACATGTAAAAAATCGATTCTAGGTGAAGAGGAAAGGTTTAAATGGAAAAAAAAAATTGATGTTACCAAATTGCAACGAACCGTCACATCACTGATATCAATCTGTAGCTTAAGACAAAATAACATTGAATTTAACTAAACCTGGGGGGAAAACGAGCATTTTAAAATAATTTTGCCGGTTTACTCTTTAATTGGCGATAGTATAAGTTTTAGAAAGATGCAAATTCGGCTTCCGAAGTAAATCCTATTAGTGCGGTGATACGCTCGGTTCCAGAGTTATTCCTGTTCCTCCCAAAAACTTTTCATGGGATCAATAAGTAAGAGTAAGGGTCTTTGATGAAAATAAGATTCTGATGAAATCCTAAAGAGGTGTACTTTTCAGCAGATTCTCTATCTCGGCCGTTCTTCTTATAACTTATCGCTATGTTCTGATAAAATCGTAATCACAACTTAAGATTAGAATAAAAAAAAAAAATTATCTAAAGTTCCATTGATAAAGCGGAAAGTCGGACATTCAATCCCTTTTTCAAATTGATCATAAATTGAGAACTTTGCGTCATAGAAATAGGGTGCAGGATCCATAAAACGTGAATTGTACTCTTCCTGAGAGAGAATAACCACGTTATCGTACTAAAACTTACGGACGAGCAGACCTTTTGTTTTTTGCGCCTTTTGTCCGTCGATCGCAGACTTGATGAGCTTCGCAGATAATGAAATTCTTTCTGAGACTCATTGTTATTATTCCTATCATAAAGTCGTCCCCGATAAACTATAGAAAATGAATTTTCGTAAAAATGAAAAGAGGGAAGAAATAAATCACAGGATCTGAATGCTTCGATTAAGTTTCACTTTAAAATCATAGGATATATTGGGTGATATGGAACGGTCAATGTCCTGATGCGTTTTGCGTATTCTAAACTCGAAGCCGTTACTGTTTCAGAGAGAGCTGTAGCTTTGCGTTGTGCGTAACAGGCGCGGATCCAAAGGGGGGGGGCTTCAGTACCTCCCTTCAGCCAAATTTTTACAATGTCTATGAGGGGATTTTCGAGGAAATTTTGTGCGTTTTGTTGAAGTAGGTTTTAGCCTTCCCATTGGGACCTCAGCCCTTTCCATGAAATATTTCTAGATCCGCCACTGGTGCGTAGTATAGATTTGAAGGTGTTTACATCGACCAAAAATGCACGTGCTTATGTCTATTCTATTTCTAATCCTCTGTATATATCATTTTTGAAGAGAAATTCGTATGATAAAAAAATCGCCGACTGATCCGAAGCATTCAAAATGACTAGCATCAGTTTGCTCTTCTCTTTAATAATTAGAAATGCATATTTTTTATCTATTGGATTTTAAACCCCCCGCGAAGTGAAGAAAGAAAACAAGTCCGAAAAATTACGCAGAGCACTTAAAGCATCGGTTATAGGCAGCGCCTGTTTTTATAGTCAGTTCTGCCGTAGGCGTAGCCAGGATCTTTTCCAGCTCTCTAATTTTCTCTTGAATGTATTCGAAGAAGAATAATTGATAGGGGTATTTATCTCATTGACAATCCTTGCCGAGCATACGAGTCTCAATGGTAAAAAGAGAGGTGTGCGCTACTGGTTCTGTATATTGTCCACTATCTTCGGGTAGTAACCCCCTGAATAAATCATCCTCGAAGAGAAAAAAAAATACGTTTGGAAAAGCGCCTTCAAATCCAGAGTATACAAAAAGCAAGACATCGTTTTTCCCTCCAACTTTTTTCCCTTCGTCGCCTTGTTTTTTTTTTTCCTCTCTGTCACCGAAGTAGCTCGTCTTAAACTGATATTCTTTCTCTGTTTACTCCTCCCATTTGAACCTATGAGTTAGAAAGGGATGAAAAGAACGGCGATATCGCACCTGACTTCGGCCTCTGCTTCTCTAACCTTTCCAAACACATGCGTGGCAAAAGGGTGGGCGAGCGTGGGCCGTTGTTGGAGAGATGCCCCCGAAGTCACCTCTACCTATAAACTCTGAAAATTGAAGCAGACGGTTTGCACCTGTCGTCCGCAGACCAGTCCAGTTATTTCCCATTCTCATTTCATCCGAAATTCTACACAAGCCTCAAACTTTGGGTGAACCAAGCAAACTCTCGACCAGGGATGTGGAGTTTGCGGACGCTGTGTAATACGATACGATACGATTCGATCCGATGATGTACTCGTTCTCTGATGCTATAAAGCGTATTCTTTTAAGATACGATTCGCCGGAATCAACCGGATTCTCTCTCGTATTATCGCGGAGCCCCCGTTCAAAGGGCACCTGCTCAATAAATTACAGAAACAACTGCCATCGGCAAAGGGAGGGGGTTGAGTGAAGAAGTGAGGAGATGAAGAGGGGGATAGAAAGCTCTGATGTTTGAGGAGGAGGGAAGCGTAGATTTTTCGATTCATTGTTGTCGGTTCGACTGAGAGGAAAATTCTGGTTCGCCAAACTTGCTGTTTCTTAGAGTCCGTGTCCATTTTCACACAAAAAAAAATTTGCGTGAGCTCCATTGCCATTGTAGAATTCCGTAAATAATGCTGACGTTATTGTAAAAACCCCTTCCCATTTTTCGGATTTTGACTGGAGGGGGGGGGGAGGTAATTCGAGTTAGAGGTGTATTTTTATGAAATTCGACGCTTTTTAATCGATTGCGGTTGGGAACATTAATCGCCTCCTCCCGCTAACTTACCTCGTCTAGTCTAAAGGAGCGGAATGGGGCAGTTGCAAGGGTCTGAAATTTTAAGTTTTTTATGAAGAAAATGATAGAACTTGATGAGCTGAGAATAACGATGCCTTTGGTTTTTTCCTAAGTGTCCCGGTTTTGGAGATACACACGTGAAAAGTCGTAAAAAATCGTGCGCGTAGTGACGTCACCACGCGGAATTCCCATTGTTCCAAAACAATGTATTTTGGGCCAAAATCAGATCTCCGGAACAATGGGAAACAATTAGAAACCAAAGGCATCTTTGTTCTCAGCTCATCAAGTACTTTCATTTTCTTTATAAAGAACACAACAATTCAGACCCTTGGAACTGCCCCCTTAGCATGCAGTGAACAACTTTAGTTTTGGAGACCCGGCAAAATAACAAAGGGAACCACATCCAAAAACTCTTATGTTGATTGTTTTTCCAACTGCTTTATTGTTCTGATTTGCTGCTGACATTAATATCTTTCGTCAACAGTCAGCTGAACGTTGTTTTGCTTTGACCCTGAAATGAAAAGTTGCCATGCGATTTTAGTATGAGCGGAATAGCTAGTGCTGCTAGTGCGTGGTCTATTTTGGCTCTGCCTCTAACAAAGATTCGTGAGCAAAGACATTATATCATATAGACGGAGTGCATCCTATACCGTAACATTGAGCTGGGTGAGGTATACTTAGCGTACACTACAGCAGGCAGACGTGCAAGTCTACTTTCGAAATTGGGGGAGGAACCTTCAACTGGTGACAAACAAACGAACATAACCTCTGAATCCAAACTTACTACTTTATAAAAATCGAGATCGAAGATGGATAAAACACTATTCAATGACCATAATTTTGACAACAGTATGATATAAGATCAAACAAAGCTTCAAATAACTCACAAAATTGGAAATAGTAAGCAGCTTTCATTCACTCTCAAAATGGCGTCGGTTTGTTTGTCGCCAGTTTTGCCAAAGATTATACCTAAAAAAGATTACCATAATTTAAGTTTTGATGCAACCGTTGAGCAGACTGATGACTGGCGATCATTTTTGGTGAACATGCGAAGTACCGCTAATTTGCCTCAAGGATCTTGTTATGCACTCCGTCTATATGATATAATGTCTGTGTTCGTGAGTAGCAAAATTTGATGAATTAAAAAATGTAGCCGCTGAATTTCTTCCAAATTGGCAACATCGATTTAAACACGGAAACTCAACAGGAAGCACGGGCGGACAAAATGATGAAACGACGCGGTGAAATGACAGAAGATAGGTCAAATAGCGAATTTACTTACAAAACGCTAATGTATTTGAACTATTGATCCCCCTGTCTCTCTCCTACCCCCTCTTACTCATCTCTTCACTCTCTCTCTCCTCTCTCCCCCTCTCTTTCTCTTTCCTCCTCAAATAGCTCAATCCCTCTACTCTCACCCATCCATGTTCAATGTCTCACAATCTACCTCTTCCCTCATCTCGTCATGGGTTTCCGCCTTTTTGAATCCACCGTTTTGTGTACCGTATGATTGGAGTCACGAGGATACCTTGACTTGAGTGACTTAATAACTGTTGCCAGGTCAAGGATGAAATTTTCAAATTTTGTGGTTTTCTTTTTAGCTCCCACAGTCAGAGTAAAGCAATTTCCATCAGAATCCCTCTTTTTTTGGTACATATTCCTTATTCCACTCTCCCTCCAGTGATATTTCCAATTTTTTTTTCTTTTTCTAATTAAAACAAAGCATCGTTACAGAATAAAATTGTATGGATCCTAAACCTATCGTCAAAACAGACAAAATGGACATTGGATATAGTGCAATTGTGTTTTTGATTTTTAAGATTGACTTGGATACATGGGTGGGGAGAGGATTTTTTTATCGTCCGATCTTGCTACTCACAAGTCAGCGGGCCGATTATTTACTTTATCGTTAAACCGATCATTATAACTGTCTACGAGTGATGCTATTGGTGGAAAATTGTAAAACTTGGCTGTTGCTATGGTAACCATCGTTAGAGTCTCGTTTTATAAAGGTTTCTCATGAGTAACCTTTAAAAAACGGGCATTATAACGATGGTTACCATAGCAACGGCCAAGTTACACAATATTCGACCAATAGAATCATTCATACACAGTCTTCACGATCGGTTTAACGATGAAGCAAATGATCGGCCTGCAGAGTGATTCTCTTAAATTTTTGATCGCCTTTCTCATTTTCTGTGGTAGATCAGACATTTCTGAGCAAGTTTAGTGCGATTAACAAATTAGGGTAGAAAATGTGTTTATGAGTTTATTTTTAAAAATATAGTGCATTTGTAAAATTTCGGAAGCTCTTTAAGTATTCCTACACATGATGCGTGGATTTAGCAAATGTCGATCCTTACTTGCACTTTCAACTCATTAGAAGACGTGAATTTTGTCACCTTTGAATCCAAACCAATAACACGTTCGGAACGAACGGAAAATATTGATTCAGCCCTAATCAACCTCTTATTCAAATATATTCCTCGATTATTTGTGGATTTCACGCTTAATAGGACCTGAAGTCAATATTAGACGTGAACAATTAAGGTGGAAACACACAGAGAGCTCCCGGCACCGGACCGCCCGGCACAGACCGTTCCCGGCCGCGGCGTTCTGCTTTGCTTACCGCGAAAACTAATGCAACGCAACACACTGAGAGTTGACCGGCCCGACCAGCGCGGAGCCGCTGGCCGGTGCCGGGAGGTGGAATGCTCCAGAGGGCATTCGACCGGCATTCTGGACCTCCCGTCTCATCTCATCAAACATCAGTTCCAAACTTCTGCGCTAATTTTTAGGCGATGTCAATGGTAATATTCAAAAATAAAAATGATGATCACATGAACAATTAACTTGAATAGTTTTCTTTGGAAAAATAAAAATAAAAATGAGAAAATAATGAGAAAACTGACAAAAACAAAAACGTAAATTTTATTTAAAAAAAAATGCGGGTTGGAAGTAGCGCAATCATGCAAAACTGTATATTTTCCGCTGAAACCCCAATAGTTCGAATTCAGGACAGTGGTGTAGCCAGGAATTTTTCGAGGGGGGGGGGTCCAAGTTAATTCCGAAGGATCCAAAGATACCAATTTGGTTTCTATGGTATCTCAGAAAATGCAGAAAAATTGCCTGTTTAGGGCAAATTTTGGTGGCAAGGGGAGGAGGGTGTCTAGACCCTCTGAAAAAACCTCCCTCCCCCGGCTACGCCACTCATTCAGGAGTGCGCCAGAAAGGTTCGATATATTCCGTATGGATTTATTATTTATTCTAATTATTCTAATTTTTATTTGTTGATTTATTTATTGATTTATTTATTTATTTATTTATTTATTTATTTTATTTATTTATTTATCTCTTTATCTCTTTATTTAATTACTAATGTAATTATTTATTTATTTTTAATTGTTACTGATTTTTTTTGTCAATATCGGATTTTCCGGGGTCCTACCTCCCCATTGTAGCTACGCCCATGTTTTTTTACCGGCTTTTTAAATAGAAAAAGTATACGTAAAATAGTTTTGGCAGTTTGGCCGGCTGCAAACGAAGACACGACGACGGCGCGGCCGGTCGCAGTGTGTTTCTGCTCATGCAGCGGCCTGCCGGTGACGGCCGGTCCGTTGAAGTCGGTGCCGGGCGGTCCGGTGCCGGGAGCTCTCTGTATGTTTCCACCTTTAATTTACCCAACGATGTGTTTAGTTCCGAATAAACTCGAAACCGTCTCCTTCTCAGAAAAGTGTTTTGGATGACGTGAAATTAATCAAACGTGTTCATATACGTCAGTGTCATCCAAATAATTAATGAAACATAAAGCACTGAGACCCGAGTAATGTGTCGACACTGTCGGAGTCGTTATTTCGTTTTGTCCCAACTCACAGTTTAAGGTGTTTGTCAGTTTCCCTTTGCTTTAAGTATATTCATCACCATTATACCTAATTTAACGCGGACGGGCGGACGCAAACTAATATAATCATGAAGTCTGAAACTTGCCCACAAATGTACCACCTTTTTGCAGAGGGCAAAACAGAAATTAATGTATACCTCGTATAGGGTACTTCTTACAATCCCAGCACCATTTTCTTTTTTTCTCCAAAACGGCCCGAAATTGAGAAATTTCAACAAGACATTTTTTGGATTGGGACCATTATAATTAAAAATTCAATGGAGACATTTTCAATGTTCTGCCCATTCAACGCAGTAGCATTCGTGTTACTGTCAACCGTGCTGTTTTGCCATTAACATGTGCAAAAATATCGATTTCAGGTGAGGCGCAGGGTCTCACCAAAGAATCGATTATTTTACAAAGGTTTGAATGAAGAAAAGCCACTGTTGCATCATTTGCACGAGCCATCACCGAGTCAAAGCAGAATGTCTATAGCAAAATTGTTTTTTGATTTTGAAGTCTAGATGATTTTGTGAATCGGAGTAAATGACCATGTTGGATGGACAATGAGATTCATTTTTTAAGCAGAAATCTCGAGTTTGTCCTCTGGTCTTGAGTTAGAGAAAATCTGAGATGCATTCATGCCTGCGTAGAGGCGAAAACAAGATTGGTACGACTACGACTATTCTGGAATGTTTTTCAAATGGGAGAATTTTCGGTGTTCCACCCAACGCCTCCAATGAAGCGGTCTCCGGAAGAAAAAAACTATGAAACTTGAGGTGTGTTTTACCCTAAAAGCAGCGTTGTTTTTATAAGAGGATCTCTTCGGAAGCAATATTTTCTTATATTCTTTCTTTCTTAAGAATAAGTTCTATTTTAATTCTACTTTCTCTATTCATGCTCATTTGCATTCAAAAGTTTAATTACTTGTGCATTTATACTTTAAAAACTGTTCCGTCTGCTTGGCTGGGAAACGGGCTTGAAAAATATTTGTTATCATTATATTCGTTCCTATAACAACGCTTCTTTTTCTGCTGCTGACTAATTTCTGTTGTTCAAGTCAGAGCCTCGTGGACATGATGACAGTACTAATTAAAACTTTCTGACGACATGGTTAAAAGTTCTGAGAGCTTACGATGTGAATGCACATTTCACATAGGCATGCACCTTGATGTCTCTTAGGCATTGAAATGAAGCTTCACGTCTAGCAATGTCCTTTGTTTTGCTAATTAAAATAGGTGCCGTCGTCAATCGATAACCTCGTTGCGTCTAAGAGTATATTTTTAAAGAATCTTTACCGCAGTAAAACTTTTAATAACTAGGGCCACTCGTAAATTTTTCCCTAGCATAACCTTGTATAATTTGTGTACCTATATATTTTCATTACTATTTATGCTGGTTTAATTTCTCTAGTTTCAAAGGGTAGGGATTTTGGATCTATCTTAGTTCTTTGCGTCGGCTGAGAATGGGTCTGTTGCGTACTTTTGCTACATCAATATGACACATTGTTTCTAACGTAAAATTCGGCGAAAAGAACGATGCGTACGTTAAAAACTTTCAAAATCCACTCATTAACTCAGAAAATACCTTCAATTTCAAACAACCCGCGATACACTAGACACACTACACCACCGACTTATAACTACATAGATGGAACACGGAAAAAAAACTACGGTGAAAATAACCATACGGATACCTGGTTTTGGCACCTGCTAGATGTTATGGTAATGTTAACCAGAAGTATACTATGTTTTGACTAGGTACTAGGTGATGTTACCTGATTGCATGCTGAATTTACTCAGAGTATCGGTAAAGGTACCATACTTCTGGTCAAGTTTACCATCACATCTAGCAGGTGCCAAAATCAGGTATCCGTATGGTTATTTTCACTAACCTTTTTTTTTCCGTGAACTTTCTCGTTTATTTAAACATGAACAGAACTTACAAACATTGGAATGTTATTTTTAGATGCGTACATTTCTATTATTATTTTGTAATCTTTGATAAACCGAAAAGACCAGACAGCAAATGCAGCCAATAGTTCATGTATTTAGAACGGAATTCCATCATTTTGTAGTTACGATGTTGTTTACTTAAGCACGGTGGTTCCGTCTATGCAGTGGTATACCGGTGCAAATAGTGTCTAGTGTAGCGCGGGCTGTTTGAAATTGAAGTGGTTTCCTGAGTTAATGAGTGGATTTTGAACGTTTTAAATGTGCGCATCGTTAATTTTGCCAAATTTTGCATAAGAATGAAGGTTCTACTTTGCTGTAGCAAAAGTATGCAACAGACCCATTATATTGTAATTTTGGTTCTCGTTTCGAGCGTACCAAATCGGAGCAAGTTGATCTTCTGGGGTACCTTTTGGATTTTGTGGCCTCACTATACTTACTTTATATTTCAATTTTAAAACGGGATTGTTTTTTCGGTAGGTGTATTTTAATTTTATCAGCTATTAAGGTATTAATGTTATAGCTGTAAATGTAAGGATGTGTAGTTAAATGTTCATTTAAAAAAATGCGTGCGTACTTACGGTGGGATTGCGCCCTTAAATTAAGGTGATACTGAAAGCATAGTTGTTAGGTAGGCTTAGTTGTATCTGCGAAGAGGTGCTCGGTGCTCTCTACTATACTTTATATTAATTTCTCTGGAGTCGTTCATGAATTAACTCATTTTTTTTCTCTTTTGCTGCCCGTCGAAAAATCATACTTCCTCTTTTTACGATTTTTTTTTTTTTTAAATGTGATCTTTAAATAGATGGGATCATTGTAGTTGAAGCCACATAATAAAGGTAGGTAAAGGTAATAAAGCTGAAAGCATTAAACTTGGACGAGCCCATTCTTCTATCTTAATTAATTATACAAAAAAATGGACTCGTGTACTCTTTTGAAATAGCCTGCAGTGATTATTATACTTCTCGCCTACGTTTTTTAAGTCCACTCTGAGAGAATATATCATGCCATAAAAACTTGGCAGCAAATGATGTCTCCGTGTTAGAGAAAGAGGTGTATGCGGATGGAGGGGGGGCAATGAAAAATTGAAAAGTACTCATTGGTCAGCATTTTCCACGAGTTGCGACTTTATACCCTCCGCAATAAGCACGACTGCGTTCTTTGGAATCTATAAAATAAAAGTTCCTTGCGTTTTGTACAAAGTTAAGAAAACTGGATTGATTCGTAAAATTGGATCCAACGCGACTGAAAACCATCATAGTATCGTAAACGGACCAGCTCGGTCCGGTGCTTGAAACTATTATAATCTTTTGTGCACTAAAAAATAAAACTATACAGCATTTATATCGCTTTTACAGCGCATTTCATATCGATGACTAACAGCAATACTCTGGATTGCTAAACCGTAAATAGCAATATTTTTCATTTCACATCGATAAAACTATCGATGCGAGCGATAAACTAATAAGTGGTAATATTGATAATCAAAGAAGTAGGACACAGATTGATTTTTATCGTAAGCAGCGAAGTTCCTCAGCCATTCGCATTTCGCGACCGCGACCAATATTCTAATGTTTTCCCCCTTTTTTCTTCAGTGTGGGTGACATAATTCCGAAGGGTATCGATTAAAAACTCTCGTTGTTTATATTAAATTCAATCAATGGTTCCATGAACAATGGATTATAATTCTTAATTTCTTCTCCCATTTGAACGCATTCAAGTTTATCGATTATCATGAAGTTCAATTCAACCCCATACGAATCGATTCTCTCCCATAGGTTTATATAGAGGAGATCGATGAGTCGAAACTCACGAGCCGTCTCTGGATTCAACCGATGGGCCGATACATGTAGGTCCGAGTTCCATCTATGAGTATTTCTATTGTACTCACTTGACCTTGATCCAATCAAAACAAGTCATTCATAAAGATAACGTCGATAGAAAATTACTGCAAGTTGGTTTTCAATCGTCCTGATGCATTGTTCTTTATTTCATCCACTTCAGTAACTTTTTCCGCATCCATCCTCATCACGAAAGAAAAGTTGTGGAAGGAAAAATAGGAAAAAATGATCAGATGAGTTATTCAGAATCTATTTATGTATCCTTTTTTTTCTCTTTTTTTCTTCTCCCAACAAAGGACGTCATAATCCGTTCCCAAATCTGAAGACACTCGTGATGATCTTGGATGTATGTGAGTTAGCCTGTCCATCCAAGTTGAAACATCCGAGAGCATTCGATGAAACCCAGGTTGCCATTTATTGCACATTTCTTGTTCAAATAACTTGAATAACAACTGCGGAATTCATGAATGTGTCCATCATACACCGTTTTACATGCTATATAATAGAGTGGTCGAGGATTTCAAAAAAAATGACCCATCAAATGGCGATTATGATATTATCACTTATATAAATCTACAATATTTTTTATAAGATGAAATTTTTAAAAAAAAGTATTCTTGTGAAATTAGCAAATTACACAATAGTCAAATAATTATATCGTGTTTGTTTCTGTGGTCTGCTAATACATGCATCTTAAAAGTGTCGATTAAATAGTATCCAAAGTGGATTAATACATGAATAGTACTTCATAAGTACGCGCATCACATTTTCTTCTCCTCTCTACATTAGAATCAATGTTCAAAATTGCTGGGACAAAAGTCTGCAAAAGACCCATTAAGGGAATCCCTAAATCCAACGACGCAACGGCAGCGGTGGTTATGAAGATTACTAGTCTGTTCAATGGAGCTCTTGTAAGGATTTTCTGCAGATAAACAGTTTGACAAACTGTACGTAAATTTTTGCATGAACAACTTTGAAAAAAAAAAAAAAAAACAAGACAGTTGTATTTCGTTTAAATAGTGAATTTAAAAAATGAGTTTTACAGACTTTTTTTTCGCGAGGAACATGATGATGATACCAACATTGAGGGGAAAATCAATTAACAAAAGGGGGAACAAGCAGTGAACTTCCACCAAGCAAGTGTTGGAAAAATTGTCTCCAACATCTTAAATAATAGTCGTTTTTTGTAGCAGTTTCAGATTGTTCATAAGGTGTGGTATTCGGAAAAAGCTAGTAAGGAAATAATTATGAGAAGCATTAAATATAACTCAGAAAAAGAAAAAAAAACTTTTTTCAGTAAGGAGACGTACGAGGTGGGTAGGTAATTGTAAGTCTGTTGTCAATTTATCGAACCTCAAATTTCGGTATCGGCCAATTTTTAAAAGATGTCATATCTCTCTCGAAAACTACTGTAATTTAAAACGTTTGTTTTCCATTCGAAATACTGTCTAATTCTGTTTAATCCTGTTTAATTCGTCGCTTTTTCTGTTATGGAAAACAGGAACTTGTAAACTACATTGCTATAGCCGTCAGTAAATCACAATCAGATGGATCTCCATAAACCACACATTATACACGGGTGATCCATCTGAACTTAGAGCACAGTTTTCTTTGAGAGGAGTGATAGTATTAGACTTTGTTCTTTGGCTCATCGATTTCCTTAGAGTCCCTGGTGTAGATTAAAGCGCCATGCGAGGTATAACTTCTGATTGGCTGCTGATTTCAGACTGTCGCGGAGTTCAAGGAGGCGTTATCTATGCTGTCTCTCCAAAAGTAACCTAATCTAACGCCTCCTTCGAGTAGGCGCGTATTTTAAAATTGATTTTATGAGCTTTTGAGACTTTATTTGGGTTCAAAAACATCTATCCAACTGTTCAAAACTTTTTTACTTGACTTTTCTACATACCTTTTTTTCAGTAAAATTTGATTTATTCAGAGAAATGACGAACGCCTCTTTGCTATAAGCGCTATTATAAGAACGCCATATTGGGCCGCTTCTTCTTCTTCCCCTATTCACATGACCAGACTCTTTCATATATATAGGGACTCTGATTTTTCTTCCTAATTTCACGTCTGATTAAGCAAACCATTTATCTACCAAAACCTTGCAAGATCTCCATCGAATGTTAAGACCTCTCCTTATGAAAACTTGACTCTGTAATCCTATTTTCAACCGGTCAAAACATTATAGGCTTTGAGGATTCCGGTTATTCGCTCAAAGTGGCAGCCCTGCAATCGATCGCTTCAGCGATTTACTAAAAAAGTCTAAAGGCTGTTCTCTCTCTCTCTCTCTCTCTCTCTCTCTCTCTCTCTCTCTCTCTCTCTCTCTCTCTCTCTCTCTCTCTGAATCTGGCAACCGTGACATAATAATTCTTGAAAGGGAACAATGCTCACGATCTTCGGTGAGAGAATATATCTAAAGATGCTTACGAAATTTTCAGACCGCATACGTATAGTCGGGTCAGCACGTTGAAGGGTTCATTTAACACGGTCCTGAATTGATAAGATCAGACATCTTTGCCATAAAGATGAAGTAACAAGCTTCAGCTCTCTGTCACGGCCGACCGTGCCGTTGGAGTTTCTCTCTTTCTCTCTCTTTCTCCCCCGCGCACACACCCTCTTTACCTCACTCTCTCTTTCGTTTTATCTCTCTCTCTCTCTCTTTTTCATTCATCCTCGCATTCCCGTTCATATTTCATTTCCACAATATTTCTATTCTCACATGATTTATTTCCTACTGCGTCCTCTCAAGTAGAATAATTACTGTTGTAGTTATTTATTTATTTTTTCCCCAATTTTTATTTTTTTTTTAATTTTTTTTTTTTATTTTTTTTATTTTATTTTTCGGCGTATAGTCATTCTTAGTCAAAATGTCAGCCACACAAATTTTCTTACTGTGATCAACCCTGTTAACCTAATTACAATCAACCCTTTCGCAGTAGCGGCTCGTGCAATGTGGCAACAATGGACTCCCTCCATTTAAACCTATGTTAAATAATTGATTCTTTGGTGAGGCGCTGTGCCTCACCTAGTATCGATCTTTTAGCACAGATTCAAATGGCAAAATAGCACTGTTGCCAGATTGCACGAGCCGCTACTGCCCTTTCGACGTCGTCGTTCACTTTATTTCCCTATTTTTGTATTCTTATTAAGATTGGAAAGATAATTCGGAAGGCTGCATGAATATGGAGTGCGGGTTAGTTGCACTTCATGTGATTATAAAAAGGAGATCCATTGAGTTACTGACTGCTACAGAAGTGGTTTACAAGTTCCTGTTTTCCAACACAGAAAAATTGACGAATTAGGCAGGACTAAACTCCTCTTACCTGCTAACTGCGTTACGTCACCACCATTATTTTACTTTTTAAAAACTTTTATTTAGTTGACGAGTTTATTCTGGACGTTTTATAGTCTCTATCATTTTTTATTTTATGTTTTTACGTGTACATTCGACAGTTTATTTGTCGTTTACAAGACTTTTAACCTTTGCGTTCTAACATAATATAATATTATTTCTCTCCGTATACTCCAATGGGAAGAGGGAGGAAGAAATAATTGCGCCAGAAAAAAGAAGGGAGAATTTTGAAGTTCCAAAATCAGTCATTAAAATGTGTCGGATAAATTTTATGCATAAAATACTTTTCCAGGGGATGTGATTGATGGTAATAGAGCGGATTGTTCCTCGTTTTAGAGAAAAAAGAGTGCTGAGATAAGCATACCAGTGCTGCAACTGGTGTGCAATCTGGCAACCATGAATGCGGTCATCAGTGGCGTAGTGTGAAATTTGGCAACGTTGAATTTTATCCATTTAAACCCATGAAAAAGGTCGAATCAGAAGGAGTTCTCCGAGCACCCAATACTCCGATCTTTTCCATGGGTTTAGATGGACGAGCCGCAACGTTGCAAAATTGCACGCTACGCCACTAGTGGCGTACCATTTAAACCCAGGTAGCAAAACTGTATCAAATCAGAATTTAAAGATTTTAACACGAAGGTTGTCAAAGAGTTGACCAAAAAATGGTGTCAACCATTTATTATAAGAAGAACTTTTTTTCATAGTGCAGACAACTACATAAGTTCCTATACCCAGCTGTCGGATTGCATCACATCAATTTGAAGGAACTCTTCCGGTCTCGTCGCGCCTACATTTTGAATTTACTCCAGCTTTGTTGCGTCACAATACATTTCAGGAGTCCTGTGCTCAGTCAAGCCGATCCGGAAAGAAGGGTATTTGCAGTTGAGCACACTAAGTCCGTAAATTAAGGATAAACCCCGCGCGCAGAAGTACGATCAACCCTCGAAGTAATATTTTTTTCGGGTGATTTAACATCTTCCCTCTCACTTTCCTTTAGGCTCATTTCCTATCTCTTTTTATTTAACATTTTCCAACGCCAGCTGTCGGTTTGCTCCATCTCAATTTGAAGTAAACGCCTCACGTATCGACGCTTCTTCGGATGTTCCAACGCTTGACGTTTTTGACGTATCATCCCTGATTGCGTGCAAACCGTTTTCAAAAAGTTTTGATGGAACGAAAGTTTGTTTTTGGAAACGCCTCAAGAATACACTTTAAAAACATTCAATTGTTTCATATATACATTTTGAAAATGTTTCGGAAATGTTTTAGGGTCCGGGTCCCCTTAGGTTTGGCTCCTTTCGTTTTTCCGAAACATTCGAAATCTTGCAAATGTTTTCAGGAAAACAAAAGCGGAATATAGTTCGCTTCAGTCCAGTCTTTCGAAACAGAAAGTGACGGACTTGAGATACAGCAAGCCAATACTCGCACCACAACAATGGCATAGCATGCAATTTGGCAACGTTGCAGTTCGCCCATTTAAACCCATGAAAAGGATCGAAGTATTGGGTGTTCGGTAAACACCTTTGTATTCGACCTTTTATATTGTTTTAAATGGACAAAATACAACATTGCCAAACAGCTCGCTACGCCCGCGCCACTTCACCACAACTATAACCAGCTTCTATTTCCACCTGCGGTAAAGAGCGAGCGAGTTGGCAAAGTTAATTTCCACTGAAACCAATAACATTTTTTGAATTACCAGGCCCGCGGTGAGCACCCCCGAATTCGATCTTTTATGTGCATTTAAATGATAAAACGCAGCAGAGTTTCAAAATGACACACCTTGTCATTGTCCTACTCTTTTCTTTTTCAACATTCAGCAATTTGGCAACATTGCAGATAATCCATTTAAATCCCCG
>VMOF01000111.1:77143796-77193381 GCA_011764245.1 Trialeurodes vaporariorum | reverse complement strand
AAAGTGTGTTGGTCTATAAATCGAACTAGCCCTGTAGTGAATTTTACTTCCTTAAGTCGTGACAGGGCAGAAAGAATTTTTGGCAACCACCCGTGACCGGACAGAAATAGGACCACCCCCTTTTTTCCTCTTCTTCTCTCTCTCTCTCTCTCTCTCTCTCTCTCTCTCTCTCTTTCTCTGGTCGTCTTGCTTGACGTTGGAAAACAGCACGCGCGCGTTTGAGCGTCTCTCCCCATCTCCTGTCATATATTTTTTAATTCCCGCGCTTCAGTCAGGGTCCTTTGTTGTATTCGTTCTCATCATGCTCGCCTCTTGCCCGACGCGATATACGACTCCTCCGACGTGACTGACAATTTGCCGCCGTCTCAATTTGACATTCTCCCGTCGTGTGTCTGTTTGACGTTTTCATTTTTTCCCCCTGTATTTATCACGATTAAACGTTTCCCATATCGGACATTTGACACTTATAAACGTAGAATGTTTTTATTGCTCCGTTCTGGTTTTTTTCCCATTTCCCATCTTTTCATTTTATTCTTGATAGATATTGCTTCCTCAGAACTCACGCAGTGTATCTCGCGGCGAGGGAAATGGTAGCTTCAGGTTTCAGGCATTGCGTATTCTTGTGGCGTGGCAAGCAATTGGGTAACGTTACAAGTTATTCTTCTAAAACTATGGAATAGAGAGAAATTATCGATTTACGCGAAGAAATTGCAAACTGCGGTTCAAAAATTGATGGGAAGTATTTCCCTCGATTTGCAATCATCTCTGCCGTTGGAGAACTTTTCCGTAATTTCAGGGATTCTTTAAAGCCTTCCGCACTCGCTCAATTAATTTGATCAAACGGGGAAATGTATCATTGAAAAGTAGCTGCCCGTGGGGAGGGCGACTTTGGGGACTCAATGCCTCCACTTATTTTGAGAAGGGCTTAAAAAAAGGTAAAATCAAAGGTTGTAACACCTTAAGCCTCCACTTTTATATGTAGAAGGGTTCAAGAAAAGTAAAGAGCAAAAATCCATCACATTTTATGAAGCCCTCCCCCTCACTTTTGAACCCACGAACCATCACTGTCACCTTAAAATCACCACCAACTGAAGGTGAACAACTGTTGAACGTTGAAGCCGAAAATATTTCATCGGTGTTTGTCAAATAATAGCTGGTAAATCATTTCAAAATGGAACAACTATAAGTATGTATTGATCCGGAAAAAATTGATGTCAAAATTTGATTTTGAGAGCGTGGTTTTCTCCTGTAGAACCAACATTGTTAAAGGCATATTTTGGGCTTACGATAGTGCGACGTTCTCTTGGGTCTAAACTGAACTAGCCGCGGGTCAGTTACTCGAAAATGTGATTCGAACGTGTCTGTTGGAAACAATTGCTACATCAATAAAGATGATCAGGTTTAGTGTGAATTCTCTTGAAAATGACGCTTAGAGCATGAAAAAGTTCCGAAATTGACTCTTAAACTCAATGAATGTGTTTAAAACAAAATTTAAATATGGCGATCGTAAAGTGGTGATTTACAGTGGACCATCTATTCACGGCTCTCTCTGTATGCTGAGAAAGTTATTCATTTGAGAGTAACATACAAATAAGAGTAATTCCTCATTGCGATTTTCTGTAACTTGCTGTTTCGTTTATTGAGTTTGCATACGTTAAGGTTGGAACTATTTCGATTCTAACAACATTATTTCCATGTGCTTTTATACACAAGAAATATCCTTCCTCTACATCGGAGCAAAAGTTTGCGACGTTACCCATTCTATATAAGGTTGACTTGTTTTTTGAGGGGAAATTCCTTTCAAAGTCTCAGATTCTCAAATGAAACATTTTGCCCTAACAACTGTACTGCTCACGTTTTGTACCTGTGGGACTCAATCTATGCCCGGCCTACTTTTAGTTTGAGATTTCAATCGCGGAAATTTCACGCATCGTCAACGAAGCAAAGAGGAACAAAAGGGCTGAAACAACAACTCGGAATAGGCCAAAACAAAGACCCCGAACTTTTCCGGAGCACGTTTTGACTCCTCAGCCCGGTCGATTATGATGATTGGAGACAGAGAAAGGAGGAGCATGTGGGAATTCACAGCTTCAATGGTTTTGATGATTGAAAAAAAAAGAAGAAAAAAACTGCAGATAAGTCAGAGTTACAATGGAGTTTTCCCAACGGGTTGATTCCAAAACAGGAAGTTCAGGGAGGTACAAAAAAAAAAGAAAAGTGTTCGAACAAAATCGGTGTTCATCGCTTGAGCTTATTTCGAGGAGAGTGGGGAGGAGCGATGCGTTTTCAGCATGATTCATCCACGGCGTAAATACAGGATGTCAAGTAAAAAATCGAAACTTTTTGTCTAACTTTATCTCAATGTATACAGTTTGCTTTCAAGTATAGTAAAACATTGAACCAACACTGGAAAAAAAATGCTTATTTAACATTTAATATGTTGAAAAAATGTCTATGTAATGTTCATGTATTAGTAAAATGCTGACTCGACCAGACGTAGTTGAATGAGCATTTTTAAAATTTTGAATCAGCATTTTTAAATGTTGAAACAGCATATTCATAATGTAAAATCAGCATTTAGAACTTGTTGGACATTTTTTCAACATTTTAAATGTTAAATCAGCATTTTTATTCTTTCCGTGAAGCATCTTTTTATTCTAAGAATGTGTTCATACTGCTAACAGAGATAATATTTACCATCAAAATACTTAAGTTCAGTATTCAGAACATCGCGTACTAGTTTTTTCTTACATTAACAGTGAACGTTCTAACCATCTTTTACTTTTACTAAGTTCAATTGTCATTTTACATACTTGCAGTTCAAATTTATATATAAAAAAATGCCTTTTCGCTGTCAAAAGAATGCTTGACTGAGAGTTTGAAAAACGAAGTAGATAATAAAGCAACACTCCGTACATGATCATCGTGCAGTTACATCCCAACATAACAAGAGAAGCAGGAGTTCAGATAAATGGTAAAATGTGCTCTGAATTTGACCTCGTAAATATTAATTAAACGCTACTAGCGCAGTCGTTTTGTTCGGAAGCCAGCTTGACCCTTTAACGTTGTTTATTTATTTTACGCTATGCAAGAGACTAAACTCTGCGTAAGCAGAATAATCGTAATTAGATGGGTTTTTTGCTGTTGTTTTGGTGTTATTGACCGAGATCATTACCATCGCCATTGTTACCTATAATGTGAATTTTGTTATTTCGTTATCTAAAGAGCATTATTATACTTACTAATTTCAATACAGGGTTCTTATCCATGGTTGCCAGATGCAAAAGGAAAAACTTGCATTTTTTTACATTCACTTTAATGGAATAAGGTTTTGTTATTACTTTCAAACGTTTGCCATCCTGAATAATTCGTCAACTTACCTTATTAAACCTTCATCTCTCCGAGCTTGTCATTGGCGGCTCGAGCAATGTGGTAACAGCGTATTCTCTTCATTTAAACCCATTTAAAACAATCGATCGTTAAGAGGTGCGATTGCACCCCCAGATATCGATACTTTTGCATAGGTTTGAATGGGAAATAAGCATGGTTGCCAAATTGCACGAGCCACCACTGGAGCTTGTCCTTGAGTTTCATGTAGAATTAATTTGCCGTCTAGGACTTTTTGGGTTTTTTGTTTTATTTGTTTTTTTCTCGTTGATTTGATGGCTTTATTCTCACTATTATTTAGAAAATCTACAGCCACCTTATATCTATAGACATATTAAAGGATACATTGGGATAATTAGATTGAAAGATAAGATAGAAAAATCGCGAAACACCGAAGAAAACAAAGGAACATCTATATTTATCCGGAGTGACCGGATCTGAGACCTCTTCAATAAATCTTGTCACTCCAGCCGGAATTCAAATCCGATACATCTGAGTTAAAGATTGAAAAGTCCAGGGAGAAAACTGATAATCACAAAAATCAAAGTTAAAGTTTTCATGGCCATTGCCATCATGCATTGCATTTCATGGCCATCTAATGAGAAAGTGCAAACTGAATAAAGATCTACGGAAGCGCAAGACAATCAATTTCGGTGGACGGAAATATGTATTTTGATTCTTACGAGAAAGAATAACCTTTAAACGTCATTTCTTCCCGGCCTTTCCTTCAGCTTAAAAACAAAAAGGGGTTTTTGTGACATTTTTCGTTCTTCCGTGGACTCTTGCCGACTTATTTTTCTTTTCTTTCTCTTACTGTTGGCGTCGTCATCCTAGGATAATTTGAGTATTTATAATGCAGTATTTAGGATCGCTTGATCTTGTTCAAAACCCCTCATAGAGGCCAAGCCCGAGTATATTCGTTTTTCTCCATAAAGTCTCTGCGGGAGCCTTCAATGTATCGTATAGGCAATTCCAACTCCCCCGAGTACGAACAGTTAACTACCTGCCCTAAATAAACGGATAAGTAGCGTTTATCTGAACTAACCTGGGCCCTTAGAGAGTTAAAGAACCTTTTTTTTTAGGGATTTTTTTGGCATGCTTGATAAACTTTTTGAGCGTGTTGAATACTAGTTCCGGAAAAATTCCGAGGACATTTTTTTTATCGTCCTGATTTATTGACCCCTAAGGGCTTATTTGTACGATCCTTTGGAAACGTTTGGAGGACTTTTTGGGGGATTTTGATGTAGTTTTAGGAAGGATAACATCTGTAAACTGCATGTTTAACGCGTGATTGATTGATTTAATGAACGACAAAGGGCACTATCAGTGGCGTAGCGTACAATTTGGCAACGTACGTTGCAGTTTGTCTGTTTAAAGCAATGAAAAAGATCGAACTATTGAGTGCTCGGTGAACACCTTCGCATTCGACCATTTGCATGGGTTTAAATTAACGCAATAGAACGTTGCCACATTGCACACGATACACCACTGGACACTACGTCTCTTTTGATTTTGGTAAATCTTCAACTTTCTACACACTAGTGATTGTAACCTCCTTGCTATAGTTATCATCAGCCTTGGATCTGAAGGAGTGTTTCTTGCCCTGAAGGCGGGGGGAGGTAGGATTTTAAACTAGCTCGGAAAAATGTGGATGACCTAGTGAAACAGAAGAGGAAAATATTCAATTTTCCAATTTTTCATCATGAGGTAAGAAAGCGCAGTCTTGCTCTGACTGTTTTTGGGAACAGTACATCCATCCGTAACCATAATTATAAGCGCAAAGTTGTTACAACTCCATATTTTCAACGAGATTTTACACTGAGAGAAATCACTTCTTTAAAGACAAGGAAACACGTTTACTTGTGACAGTTTTCCTTGCGTGATGTAAAGTTCTGTTGCATGAAGGAGAATCAATGTCACAACAAGGAATCCTTTACTTGTATAGCAGCAGACATTTTCCGTTGGTTAAAGGAATTTCCCCTTAGTCAATATTTTACTGTACAATTTCTTTAACACAAACGAAATACACCTTGGATTAAAAATAGAATTCTCTCCGTGAATAACTACACTCTATCGTGAAAAAGTGTAGCACTGTTTTACGGATGTAGTTGTTATGAAAAATAAACACTTCACTTCTAAGTGCTGACTTTCACAACAAAGGGGAGAGTAACAATATCCTACGTTAGAACTGTGCGTGAGAGCAAGCTCGCATCTTTCTCATGATCAAAGTCGTTGACGACCAATTAACATTCGAGCGAACATGAAAACGTGTCAAAAAACGTGCGTTTCTCCTCTCATAGTAGTGATAATTATAGGGGGTGGTAAAAATAACTACGCAGGAGAACGCAGAGTTGTTGTTGTTGTTTTTTTTTTTTTTTTTTTTTTTTAATTTTGAACTAAAATTTTATGAGCATCAGCTTTTTTTCCCAAAACAGCCTCTTTTTCACAATCCTCTTTTTGCCTGAGGTTATTCTGCATTTTGCTCCTGTGAAATCTCACCTCTTGAATAAGTTCCAGTGGTTCTCTTCTTATTTCCTCCCTGAGATTCAAACTGGGGCTCATTTACTCATCCCTTACATTCCCTTCCTTTTTCCAGAGTAAGAAATAAATAATTTTCGTTCTGAGTTGTCTTTTAAAGAATTTATATAATACCTATAAAATTTCCGTTTCATGGGCGAGTCAAGTGGAGCGAGAAAAAATGACAATTGAGATCTCTCATAGAGAAACGCTTTTTCTATTTATTGTGGATTTTATTATTTTGTTCGACGAATTTCATATCAAATGCGGTGAAATTTACTTCCTAGAGTTTGTTACAAACGAGGAAGTGGAGCTTCACCGATAAACTTGAGCAAATTTTTAATTTGCTTTCCTTCAAATCAAAACAAATCTCGTCTGAGACTTTGACTTTTTGATCTAAAAGCGTTCCTCAATGAAAAGTCAAGGCTCAGTTGCATCCATTTTCATACTTTCATATGAAGAATAACTTTGAAAAATTTCCAAAAATTGACGTTTGAGCTCCGCCTTCACTTCTGAAACGAACTCTGCATAACCATAGACAAATAGAGTACCTGTACATGTTAACCACTTCCAGTGATACGGAAGGAAGGAGAGTAAAATAAGTTAATTTTGTTCGAGGGCTCAAAAAAACAACTACTGTTGAGTGAAGAGAATTTGCTCCGGTAAAAATCTATGTGGCATTTAGTTTTGAAACAATTGATTAAGGCATATAATTCAAAAATAATTTGACAGAAACCGCCATTTTGTAAAAAAAAAAAAAAGAAAAGAAAAAAAACACTGCAATTGAAACCATGAAAAAAACAAAACCAATGCCTATCTCCCAACAGATGACGATTGTTGGCTGCTTTATCCTGTATCCTGTATGCTGTTGTATGCTGTATCGATGCAGCCCGACCAAAATTGAGCCGGAAAATTGGACTTAGCTTTTGTCCCAAGCTTTGCGCTGGGTTTCTATGTAGCGCTTGCTTTGACACCCATGTGGAGATGTGAAATTTTATAAGAAAAAATGAGTTTAGGCTGAGCTAACTTTAGTTTGAATGTTCCTTAACTTGATCCGCCGCTGATTCAACTTTGGACAGATGTTGAGGGTGGAGGAGGGAAAAGTTATGATTCCAAGGCCTTTTGGTTCACTTGAGACTCTAGTCGGGGAATTCGGGGGGTAATCAATTACAAGTGCTAATTTATGAATCTTGCTCGTAAAGTATTAGTCATCAATCTTCTGCATTGCTGAGGAGAAGGAGTCAGATTACAGCCTGTTCAGATTGTTGATCGACGACTATCAAAACTTGACGCGTCGCAAATATTTGATGAATCAACACTCAACAATTTTCATTGACCCGTCGCGTCGCGTCTCGTTGTCAAGCGGCCAAAGTTGCGTCACTTCACTTCTCGCGCTGACCCACGTCAAGTGAGCAGCGAGTCAACTTACGTGATACAATCCGTGGCTGTTAAAGTCTGTTTAACCGATAAAAATCCCCGTGACATTGATAAAAATACAACACTCAATCGTACTGCATTTTTGCGATTTGTAGATACGTCCGCTAATAAATATAAATCCTGAATTCTAATAATATTTCCAGAAGCATAACTGTATACCAAATAAAAAATTTCTAGTAACTTTACCAAAAAGTACTGGTGTTTCTATCAGAACCTGACCATATTACTTATCTGCAGAATTTTCTCAACATTTTCCAAAAATTTTCTCGGTTGAAATGTCGTTGTGCTGAGGGTAATTTTTTTTTTTTCAGTGTTGGAGGGACTGATCTTCCTTTTTCGCATCACTGGATCACAAAAGGGC
Source organism: Trialeurodes vaporariorum (assembly GCA_011764245.1). Lineage (NCBI taxonomy): Eukaryota > Metazoa > Arthropoda > Insecta > Hemiptera > Aleyrodidae > Trialeurodes > Trialeurodes vaporariorum. Next base: position 77,185,679 of record VMOF01000111.1, on the reverse strand, counting down.
GAGTTGTCTTGAGTCCAGTGACCTAATGCCTTTTCGAATTCGTTACGCGGCCGGCTCTCTTCGAATAACATGAAACGTTACGACTATAATGGTACACAAGAGAGTACATACCGGTATACAGTTTCCCCTCAAGGAGCTCTAAACTAAACCCGTCGTTCTAGGCTTGAATGGGGCTCTTGCAAACAATCGCTTTCAGCAAATGAATGAGAAATCTACTGTAAATACCAACGAAAATCACACTAAAAAAGTATAAAACTCAGTTATAAACTCAGAAAACAGCAGTAACGGCAATAGCGTAATTACAGAGCTACCCAGGTATCATAGGAGATTCCTGTCTAATTTGTCACTTCCTCCGGAAAGACAGAGGTTTGTTTCAAATTAGATGGGGATCTCCCAAGAAACCTGCATAGCTCAATTTAATTAAGCCCATAATTCTGAGAGTGAATTTTGTGATTTTTTAGTGAGTTCATCGTCGTTTTTACAAGTGTTTATGCAAGAATCAACACTCACTTGTAGCAAAAGTTTGCAAAAGCCCCTTTGGATTCTAATTCTCTTTTTCTTGTTGAATGTTGAGTGTGGCTCTGAATCGCACCTTCATAAATGTGCACAAAACGATAATCATGATCCCGTTTTGATTACCAGCCCAGAGTCCGGTGCTTTGTGGTTAACGATCCATCCCTACAAAGTAGTCAAATTGACTTTTCTGTATACTATTTGAAATGCCCTCTGAAAATGCTCTGGCGGGAAAATTACTTGTGAGCCGTCTTTTTGTTTTGCCCATTGGTGGATCAAAATTTTTGTCCGTCTTTTCTTCTACCCATTTGACCAAATATGTGAAAAAAGTCCAGAGGTTGGGCTAACACATGCCATTATCCCATCATATCCTTTATGCTTTCCTAAACACGCGTTAGAATGGGGAGGGGAGATAGACAGATTACTGGATCTACCAATGATGGCCAATGATTCCTCGTCCAATTTAACGTTTTTTTTTTTTTTTTTTTTTTTTTTTTTTTTTTAATAATATTTTGGTGTGATACCTACCGCTCTTGTTACAAAAATGTATGAAAAATATGAATACTGCATTATATGAATAATCCGAAGGAAATTTATAATTTATCTATTGCATTATGTTTGTTTCAGGTGAGTCATTAAGTGACATGAAGTTCACATTTTCATGAATCACAGCGTCTGTCGTAAGTTACCATTATCGTTTTTCTTGCATTTGTTTGGAAAGAAATGATAGCCGCGTAAGCCTGACCTCTACAAATAATACAGCTCTATCTCCGGTCCAACATTGAAAGTTTTGAGGGAAACTTGTTGGGCCTACTTGTGGGGCTCAGAGATGGGCAAAACTTTTTCATGAATAATTCACAGTGCAACAGGGTGGCCCATAATCAACCGAGCTTACGAAAAACTTCGCAACTTTGCAATTGCGTCTTCTGTCGGCCTATCATATCACTTTTCCTTAAAATGATCGTTGAGACTGTCTACAAGCGATGCTATTGGTCGAGCACTGTACGACTTGACCGATTTTTATGCGGTAATCATTATCATGTTTTACGTTAGCTAAAGGCAACTCATCGTCAGTTGTTATTGTTGTTATATAATTGGCAATTTAACGATAGTTATCATCTTCTGATTTTCTACCAAGCCATGGCATTAACACTAGGCACTATAATATCAAGAATAATAAAATTTCTTTAAAGGTCTCCGAAAACAACGTAAAATTTGCAGCGATCCAATTAGTAAAAGCTCTGCCGCTTGAATTAAAACTTTTGCTCAGAGACGCAGACTGCGGACCATTCCACAAAGGAGTTGAAAGACTTCTTTTATCTAAAGCCTATACTACAGTGTGGATGAATATCTAAATTCCCACGGAGAGGGAAGAGTGGTGTGATTTGCTATTCCCGTGGATAATTTTGGCCCCTACCAGAGTTGGGATGGACTTGGCCGGAGTTGTGGAGCATTTGACCAGGAATCAGCTCAATTTCACTTGATGCCTGGTCAGATGTTCGATGGCTCTGGTGTGGGCTGGGGTCGGCTATGAGAGGCTACCATTCTTTTTTCTCTGTGCCTGTAAATTGTAAATTGTAACCGTTGCATTGGCTTAAACTTTTAATTCTGCTTTTATTATGTCTCTACTAATAATCATTAATTAATTGACCTGTACAATTAGCCTCATTGTGCTTGTTAAAAATGTATCAATTTTGAAAAATAAAATAAAATAAAATAAATAAATCATAGAAATAATTAAGTCTTACGCAAGGATCGATCAATTACATCACTTATAAAGAAGAAATTGGTCTGTGACAAAGAAAATCGGATCATTCGGTCAAAACTTCCCATATTTTCTTTTAAAAATTGCAGAGGTAGTCCCATTTTTAATATATATATATTTTTTTTTTAAACCATCTATATGGCATGAATTAATTTTTTTTTTCGTCGATTTCGGTGCGGAAAAGAACAGAGTTTTTCTTTTCATATTGGCACTACTGGATCATATTTTTTTGTTTTGTTTTTACTTCCCCACATCGGCCATATTGTTACCTATTGGTAACAACATGCAGAATGTACAGCACCGCATTTCTTGATTTTTTAGAAATTCAAATACCCTGTGTTACCTATAGGTAGAGGTAGTTTCAGAAGTGTAGGCGCACCTAGATCGACAATCTTTGGAATTGGTCGACATTATATATGATTTCACTCCATGCAAATGAAAGAAAATGAGTTCGATTGTTCCCTTTTCAATTTTACTTTTTTTTACACATTAAATGCAAAATGATTGAGTAGTGGGCAAGTTTTGTTTTGATTTAAACGAACAAAAGTTGACAATTCGCCAAAGATTATTGATTAGGTGTGGCTTACACTTCTGAAGCAAGCTCTATAATGTCATCCCATAAAGCACTAATTTGAGCAAGATCGCACGTGACAGCCTCAGATGAATTCGCTCAAAATACCCTAAAATGACATTAGAGTTGGCAACAGCTAAGAGAGCTCCGATTAATAATCAGTGATTGTTGGGAAACTCGTTGTCAACACGACCTTAATCCTATCAATGAGATTTAATATGCGTGTTTTGCAGGTAAGAAGGGGTTAAATGGGTATTTCATGAGCTCCTCGAATTCTCGAGAATCAGCGCGTAATTTTCTCGAAGTTGGTAACGCGCGCGCCCCCGCCGCGCCACCTCCGCTCCGCCCCTCCCTTCCTGCCTTCCTCTTAGGTCGGTCCGTTCGTCGCATCGGGGGCAGCTTCAATTTATCAGTTATCGTCAGAAGCCTTTATCCTTTATCCTATCATAGACGTATAACAACACGGAATCGGGGTGGAAAGGCGAGGTTGTATGTGTGTACCGTGTACTGTATTTGTGGGAACAAGGCAAAGCTTCATCCCTATTTCTCAATAAAGAGGTTTTCGTCTCCTCCTATCAATCTATCTCTTTCTCTCACTCTCCCTCTCTTTCTCTTTCTCCCTTTCTCCTCTTTTCCTCTTTCTCTCCCTCTCTCACTTCCCGACAAACAGCTCAAATTGATTACTCCCGCATCAAAGCCTCCGATATTAATAACTCAATTCGTTATCACGGTGGAAGAGAGAGCCCGCGAGGAGGAAGGTATAGAAGCTGAGCGGCTCGCGCGTTCGATTCGGCGTAATGTCGTGTTTTTCTTTTTCTCTTTTTGTCGAGAGGAGTCAAGCCAGCTTCGGCCCAGGAGCAGTGAATGAGCACAAGAGGATATTAATTAAATTCCGAATTATAATGGTTGCCAGATTGCGAGGCATTCACAGAATAGGTCATTTTATTTGGACTCTCAGGACACTGAATCGTCGTCTGCTGCTAAGGCCCGATATTACGACTCGGTATAGTTTGACAGTGGTTATTAGAGCTCTAGGTACTCAGGTATACGAGGAGTGGCGTTTTACGACCTCTGGTTGTCTTATGTTCAAGGGTCTAGCCTTCTTTGTTCTCATCCCTTAATCAGTAGTTTGGCTGTGCCTACCGGATTGCCTTGTTTGTGAGTCAAACTATTGGTTTAGACAAACCAAGGTTCGTAATACCGGGCCTAAGAGAGCTCAAGTTCATTTTAAAGTAAGTTCGGAAATGAAAAATTTCGAATAAATTATCAGTCCTGCTGTGGTTGCATAGGTCCAAATGGGAGAGGAATGATAAGATCCATTTCTTTTCCCCATCTGATGCTCCGCCATCGACTGATCGCACGGGTCGTTTTCGACCCACTCACATATTTGACTGTGGGCGCGCTCTGATGTCGCGTTAAGTGAACCAACAATGGATTGAAAGCTATCTGAAAAATTTCGATTTACTATGGATTCGATAAAAAAAATTAATATTTTGTTGGTAGTTATTAGGTACTGATGAACTTGTCTTTTCAGAAAAATCAAACAAAAAGGTTTTGGGTTTAAATGGATTAAATCGCAATTTGGCCGACTTTTCTCAATTCCGATGCTAATGATTGGATTTCATTCAGAGGCCATCGATCAAGTGACCCTTCGATTAAATATAGACTTAATTGAGGAGTACTTCGGTAAAAGGGCGGATAAAACAGAGGGTCGTGCTGAAAATTCCTGATTTCAAAATGTTTTTGCGTGAGATTCTGATGAGGAAAACTTCTCTGAATTCCCAGACAATCAGAGTTCACAGTCTACATATAATCTTTAACTGATTAAGAAAACCGAATCCAACTAATCCAACCCTCCATAATCTCATACAATCTTCTTGTGAAAATCAGGTTTTTGGAGCACGAGCACACTCCTTGTTTTTTTCGCCCTTTTATACCGAAGTACTCGCCTCAATTGTTTACATTTGCGTTTACGATGAATTGGCGCATTTCCTAATCTCTTCAAAATAAATCGTAAAATCTGGAATTGACGATAGCGCGCTTCGATAGATCGATGGGCAATCCATGCACAATCTGAAAATTCCCGATCGATCAGAGCGGTTAGACACGTAAACGTGTCTATATCGATTGTTCTCGAGATGCCATTTTTGGTCTTCATCATACGCGTATTTTATTTGCTTTCAGGGTAACGTCCGCCATTTCGTTCTTGCGGCGCTCGCAGAGGAAGCGAATATTTCTTGACTCTCTCGCAGGACAATCGGTACCACTTGGGATGGTGGAGTTAAGGGGGGGGGGCATGGAAGGGGGTGCGCTAGGGAAGGGCAGGTGGGTATAAATCGATTGAGTCGGAGGAGCGAATTGACACGCTATGATGAATGACGGTCGGTATTCGTGAAGTGACGCGGGGTGGTATCGTCGGGATAGGCAGGCGCGGGGGGTGTTTTCGAGGAGCGATAAGTGGAGTAAGTATACACTCATTTCTTAAGATACTCTATAGCTCTCTCTCTCTCTCCTCTGCCTGCCGATGTTTCGATGCCAATGCTCCCGCGTCTTCCCCCCTCCTCCCACCTCTTCACCACAATCACCGCCATCGCCAAACCCGATATTTCTCACTTTCTACCCCGTGATCTATGTCATCCCGTGCCCCGCGCTGGTTTTCCTTTTCCGCTCATCCGCTAGCTGTTGTCCAAAGGCAAACATACAAGTTTATAATCCCTCTCTTCCGATCCAAATAAATGACCTCACGCCACCTTATATACTCTTCCTCCGCCGGTTTAAGATTTATATTTGTTTTGTATATATAGTATTGCCTATCTGTGTACCGTCCAAGTTGCCAAATCCTCCGAATATTTACTCCAGTTGAATCGAATTCAATTAAGGTGGTTCCTCACCGCCAAGGTAGATGGAGAACAGGTATTGATAACACTCCTGAAGTCGGCTCTGATTGGTTCGCTAAAAAAGCGACAGTGGCTCCAGTTTTTTTACCGCTTAGTTCAAACTGAGAATTTGCACGGCAGTGAAAGTAATGGTAAATCTAAACTAATCTCCATCTCAAAATTTCGATCAGTAATCTCTAATTCGTATTATGGTCTCTAGCTGAGAGATGAAAAGACACACCTGCTAAATTCAAAATTATAGTTGATCACCTTCAAAAGCTTCAATAACTTTAAAAAACTTATTAAGTCACAAAATCAATATGGCGGCGAAGTCGCTTTTCAAGGGTGTTTAACCGCGCCCCTTGAGCCGAGTGTTGCCCATACCAGATCTCTATCTACCTTGCTCGCCTTACTCTTTAATGGGCCTTTTGATCCGCGTCACCAGTCTTTCGCTAGTGGTTGTAAATCTAAACTAACCTCCATCTCAAAATTTCGAGCAGTAATCTCTAATTCGCATTATGGTCCCTAACTGAGAGATAAAAAGACACCTGCTAAATTCAAAATTTTACCTGATCACCTCTAAAAGCTACAATAATCTTAAAAAACTTTAAACTTTAAAAAAGGAAAAACGCTACAGATTTTGACTGAGATCTTTTTTTTTCCTGAGACCGAAAATAGAGAAAATCGAACCCATGGAACACGCATTAATTTTTTGCTCGATTTGCAAAGCTCAGTCCTAACAAAATTGGTTGCGGTTGAATAAAAACATGGTAGAGAGAAAATTCGGTCAAATTTTAGCCAACAGTTCGCGCGCATTCAAAAATTTAAACATTAGTGAGATTTTGGTTCAATCTTATTTTCTTCTTCAAATTAGCGACCAATTTTTTGGGGTTCCGCTGAAACATTAAACAAAAACTTACGCGTGTCTCTTGCGCTCAATTTTTTGCTATTTTTTTATTTCTGATCTTAGAGAAGAATTATAAGCCTTCCAAGTCAGAATCTGTAAAAGAGACCAGAATGAAACTCAAGAGCTGGGTATGCAACCGTATGTATATACGTTCATGAGGAATCGCGCATGCATTGCGACTTGTCATATTTACTCTTGAGTCGTGTTCAATTTGCTCATCGATCAAAGAGCTGAGTTTGCAATCGTGTTCGCTCACAAGAAAACACGTGCATTACTTTATGGACTCCCTAACTATAACTCTCAGGTCTATATACGGCTGTAAAATGTTGGGCTTTTTCATGGGTTTGTTTTCTGCGTTCATTAGTATGAGGAAAACTAACATCCATGTTTGCGAACTTACGCATATGAATTATGTAACAATAGTGAGGCTATTTTATGTGGTATAAGTCATATATCTATGATTGATCGCAACTTTTGGGCACGTGGCGACAAGATGTGTTGACGGATAAATTGCCGCCAATTTTTCGTTTCGGTTTGAATGGGTCTGTTGCAAACTTTTGCTACAACGATAAAGAGTGTTTCATCGTATGTAAAATCGCCCGAAAAGTCCATTGGTGACATCAGAAAGTCATAAAATGCGATAATAAACTCACAAGAGGCGTTTAATGAAATCCAAGATGGCGGTAAAATATCGAGCAATCTGTATGTATGCACCTTTAACATCCAAAGATTGCCAACGTTGACAACCTCACAGCTTCAGAGGTTATGAGTTTATTTATGTTGTGATTGGGTGTGATCGATATTGTGAGGCTGGCTATCCTTGGATGTTTGTGGTGTATGCATACAGGTTGCTCGATATTTTACCGCCATCTTGGATTTCATTAAACGACTCTCGTGAGTTTCATACTGCATTTTATGACTTTCTGATCCAACCAATAGACTTTTCACGCGATTTTACACGGGATTGAACACTCTATAGCGCTGTAGCAAAAGTTTGCAACAGACCCATTAAAATCCAATATTTTCAAGGAATTGAATCAAGTTTGGCAATAATGTTTCCAGCTTTTCTTCGGATCATCAATGAAGATTAACAATGATCCAGAGTTCTTTACAGTCATAGGGGCGCTGCGTTTCCTCTTAGTGGCCTTCCTTTCTGCCGCTGTAAACATTGAGATAGGATTCGGCTCAACAGCTTTTAACAGAAGAATCCACCACTGCACTGTATAAACAATAAACATCACCAAAACGGAGGCCGTAGCTCTAAATTTAACGAGCAACTCCTTTGTCTTCGAGTCGTAAAAATCCAGCTCTGGACTCCTATCTCAATTGCTGTTTGTGCTTTGACGACGCTTTTGAGTGGACCTAAAGCAACGATTCTACTTGTTCCGCTCGAAATATCGGCCGGTTTCTCCGACGGCCAGTTTGAAAAAAAATGAGCTATTTAACGTTTTGAAAATTCAGTTGGCGCTCTATTTCAATGGGTCTGTTGCAAACTTTTGCTACAACGATTAAGAGTGTTTAATCTAATGTAAAATCACCTAAAAAGTCCATTGGTGGCATCAGAAAGTCATAAAATGCAATGATAAACTCACAAGAGGCATTTAATGAAATCCCAGATGGCTGAGAAATATCGAGCAATTTGTATGCATGTACCACGAACATCCAAGGATGGCCAACTTTGACAACCTCACTGGAGGTAGAGGTTATGTGTTTGTTTACGTTGTGATTGGTTGTGATCGATATCGTGAGGTTGGCTATCATTGGATGTTCGTGGTGCATGCATACAGGACACAGGTTGCTCGATATTTTACCGCCATCTTATATTTCATTGAACGACTCTTGTGAGTTTATTATTGTATTTTATGACTTTCTGATGCCACCAATGGGCTTTTCAGACGATTTTACATTAGATTAAACACTCTTAATTGTTGTAGCAAAAGTTTGCAACAGACCCATTCCGCTTCTGTGTAGAACCGCGAAGCTGCCATAAACTTCTTGAGGGCTGTAAAAAGGCGATAGTCACTCAGGGCCACGCCAGGAGAATGTTTATTTAGTAGGCGAGCACCCCTCAGTGAGGAAAGCGTGAATTAAATTATTACTTGTAAGGTCGTGTATGTGGCGGAAAAGGTTTCGACATACGCTCTGGAAAATCAGTTTTTTTGTTTTTATTTTTATTATTATTTGCACATGTCTACCTGCACTGAAAAAAATTCAAATGACAGTAAAAGCAGACAGCAGTTCTCAAGTTTCATCCATACTTATAATTAGAGGTAAAATGTTGAATTCAGAGCATTTTATTCTCAATCAGTATGGACTACTTATAAATACTACTGATCACGCGCTATCCGACGATTTTTTTACCTTCCACATAATTCTAACAATTTGTATCCTACTTTCGGTAGTTGATATGTGACCAGTCTTAAATATATTTACATCATTTACATTTGTTTGACACAGATTTTGAGCGAAAAGTTCCATATGACCCTCGGAAATATCAGTTCTACTTGACCGTTTGCTCAAATTTGAGGACCAGAACTGTCCACAAAACTATGGAGATTATGAATAGTAAAACCCACTGTTTCGTTCGAATTTGTCTGAATAAGTAGCTGAGGAATGAAATAGGGAACCTAATAGTTCTTTAACGATCCTTGTATGAGGAACGTTCCTTATTGCATATCCGGGTCATTTTATCATTGCTACCTCTAACGAACACATGGTTGACCCGAATCAATAATACGATAGCTCTCTAAAACTTTCTTCACGCGTATGAACTTATCTGAGCTGTGTACAACAGGATGTTAGCCAAGGAACAGTAAAAAAAATAACCTTTTTTTATACATTAAAATAAGAATGTTTCAAATTCTGTCATCCTTGGTGTAGATAATCAGCCTCGTTTCTGGTAGGCTTAGACATAACCGAAAGTTGGTAACATCGAGCGGTACCGGTCACTTATGATCCTTCAAATCAAGTATAAACACGAATAAGCTTTCATGGTACGTGTCCAATTATTTCAAAGGTCAGCCCTCTCCACGGCGAGAGAGAGCAATCTTTCAAATTAAAGGGGGTTGCGTGTTTTGGCCATTCTGTGCTACCCTCGTTCATTTCCGAGCTAAAAGGCCTGAACATGACTTAAGTGGAATTTCCGTTTAAATATTTTCTCACACAATAATTACCGTTGTTTCATCGTCGAATGATGAAAACGAACAATCTTTGGATGTTCTGCACAGAATAGGAACGCACTCTAAGAGTATCTAGGAAAGAAATTAGTACAAGTACAAGTACAAGTACGCAAAGCTGCGTTGCCATGGTTGCACCAGGAAAACATCCCAGACACGGGTGGGTTCCATACATAAGAATTGTGAAAAATTATAAGTTAGTATATCTAAAAGTTGTAGCAAACAGGTTTACCAAAATGAAATAATATGTGTAATATTAGTAGTTATAGTGTTATTTTTATAAGAGCTCGCTTTTTTGGGTAAAAATATTAAAACTCTGAAAAAAGTTTAATAAAACTGTCAATTATACGTACTTGCTTAAATTCATTTTTTTTTTTTTTTTTTTTTTTTTTTTTTTTGTACGAAAAATATTAATGATGACGGTTTAAAGGGTCCGCATAAACATAGTTTATTATTGCATCCCCCCTTCATCTCCAAAAATTTTACTATACTCAATTTTCGACCCTAAAATTGAAAATTACACGAAAAAATCTCGTCACATATCAATATTTGTGACCAAAATCGATGCTCGAGTCTCTGAGATATGACAGATATTTGATTTCTATTCTATTTTTTATGACCCCCCCCCCCTGGAACTGTTCTTATAATCAAGGTGAAAATTCATTACAGTATATATGGTCATTAAAGAGACCTGCAGGGACCTTAAACCGGGTCTAACTTTACGACTGATGAATTTCATTTTTGGGAATGCTCTTTAAAAAGGAAGTATACCACCGTATAGTGATGAATGTATAGAAAGTGACATATGATTTTGCGGGACGCGGGACTACCTCAATTCTTCAGGTTTTTCTAACCCCATGCCAGCCTCATACTTTCTAAGAGATTTTCCCACGTTTCAGAGTTGATTTTGAAACTTTTAAATAGTCCTACCTTATTTAATTTCAGCATGATTTTACGTATAAGAATCACTATTGTATTTGTCAGCTGCAATAGTTTGCAACGTATCTGTATTTAAACTCTGCATTCGTTTTGGCATTGCATATTTTTGAAAACACTAAAAAATGAAAAATCCTAAATCCTTTAAGATTATTTCCTGTAAAAATCCCAAACCTTCTTGTTAATCCTCAAAACTGGCAACACGAACCTTTGGGAGAGAAACCTACAGAATGGACCTTGGACGATCGGACCGCACAAAAGTTGTTTACTCTGTTCTTTCAACCCCTCACGTGGAGCCCCTCACCCCCCCCCCCCATCAAATACTGTTTTCGAGCGAGCCCCAGTGTACCCCCGGGTACTCCACAGGGAATCGCGTATTTTGATTACACTTTCGCCCTTTATCTCCTTCTCACCCCCATTCCCCTTTAATCCCCCTCCCCCCTCGATGCCACCCCCACGGTCGTCATTTGTGCCGTGAACTGAGATCAAGTATTTAATGAGCAGGGTTTTTAGGGTTCAGCGCCAAATCAAATACCCGTTTTCGGAGAGATGAAATTCAAATCGGGGAATGGGAAATTCATACCTCCGAAAAGCCCCGAGGTGAATTCGTTGCTCTTCTACTCTCTCCCTATCCCACTTTCGCTCTCTCCCTCTATTTCTCCAGAAGCCTTCTTTTCCGTTGCCTCTCCTTTTTCTCTTTTTTTTTTCTTCTACTTTCCCGTCAGAGAAGGGGCGTTGATATTGCTTACCTTCAACATACGATGATGCTGAGAGTAAGCGAAGCGAGGAAGGTTCATATCCGCAATCCTAACTGGGTCGATCAATCATTGTTGCCTAATTTGGCGGGAAACTAAAAAAAAAAATTACGTTGAGTTAAATGCAACGAGCTATGACTAGAAAGGGGTGACACGACGCCAGCACCGTGTTAAAGTTCTAACCAAAAGTGAAGCATAAGCATTGAAAGTTTGTTTATCTCCTTATTTTTGGAGCTTAAAATAAAAAATTGTAATTAATTCAATTGAAACCAACGAAGCTGCTGCACACTTTTGCTATAAACTAATTAATAGTCAATTCTGGTGTAAAAACCTCCAAAAATAAAGATGGCACCACTAAAAACTTCTGAAATCCAATCCTAAACTCGATAAACGCTTTTATTTGCGCGGGCGTAATGGTGGCTGAGGGGCTGCATAACGTTCCCGCACACTTTTCATACCGATAACGTTTCCGCACACCTTTTCCCGAATTTCATTTCCGCACACTTTTACCGATAACGGACAGCTGTTACTTTATGAGGGGTTTAAATTTCGAAAATTCCAAACGCAAAAAAACCATATCACGTGGCGTTGCATCGAGAAACTGTGTACTTCAACTATCCAAACTAATACACTGATAAGTGAATTGTTAGGAACCAAAAACAAAAAACACAATCCCCAGCATGATCCACCATCTGGAAAATCATTGGAACTTCAGAAAATTAGAACAAGTGTAAAAAGGAAAGCAGAGGACAATTATTTGCTTGAACCGCCATTGAAAATCATACGACAAGAGGTAATTTCTAGTGATAAGATAACCTAGGTTATCTTTTTTAGAGCATGAGTGTCATGCTCTATTGAAATCGTTTCTACAAGGTCAATAATGCTTTTCTTATAGGAACGGCATGGTTCGGGGGTCCGCTCGGGGGATCGCTTGGTTTCAGTATCGAGAACGGGTCCTCGAGGACCGATTGACCCATGTGATTCCGCCAATCCGGTGTCCTCCCAATTTGTCGCTTTTTCTTTGTGGCGGGAGTTTTTGGCCAAGATTGAGGTTAAGCATTTTTGGGAATGTAATTACGTTACTAATTTGGATCAGACTTCAACGAAATTTTCTGTATGAGATATTGGGGTTTTATATCAGAGGATTGTGTCCATGTTTCGTGTATTCTGCGATTTAAAATGCATTTAGATGATTTCAAATTTCCAATCCTGTTATTGTTGATGTTTCGGTCCGCTAAAAGAGTTCGTTTGGGGAACGCGATCGGCGTTGCGTTTTAAGGTGAATCCTCAGCGACCTGTAGTAAGATTCTCATCCGCTAGATAACGCCACTGTTCCGCGGTCCTGAAACCATGCTTTTTCCGCCTTTAATCGTTAATTGCGAGAGCTAGAGTTAACTTTTCGAAAATGTAAGAACGTTGCGTTCTAGATCAAATCCAAAGGGAAAAATTTTTAAGACCATTCCGAGCCATGGACGAAGATATAACTAAGAACTGCCGACTTCCTATCTCCGCCCGTTTTAAAAACCTGTTAGCGGGTTTTCGAGCGCGACCGCAGCGCTCCAAGCAGCAGTAAGGGTCAACAAAAAGCGAACCGCTGCAGCGGTGGCCGCTCCGGCTCCCTTTCCCCCATGCCTTCCCCAAATGTATACCGTGTAGGTAATTTTAATCACGATTGAACGAAGGGGAAAAAATGATCAGCGAATTAAAAGGAAGCAAAATCCGCTAAAAAGCAAACGTCTGGAGTATTTCTTGAAAGATTCCTGAATTGTCGAAAAAGATTAATCAAGGACTGAAATACTATACTCACAGTTAACCTCAAAACGGAATCAAACAAGAAAGAGTACATAGACATTTTTTTATTAGTAGAGATCAAGCGACTCTTTTAATTTGCTGATGATTTCTGTTACCTTGTCCAAAGTTGATTCTGGATTTCCCTTGCTTTCGATCTTCCATTAAGATACTGAGTTATCTGATCCTCTTGGGTCGCCGACAACAGTTGACAGCCATGCCATAACAGACCAACTCCAACAACGGTTTTAGCAGTAGCACAGCATGTGAGCATGGACACATCGCCAGGATCGCTCACTTGAAAGAGTAGTTCAGCTGACCGCTGCTTGGAGCGCTGGGGTCGAGAGCAAAAAAGGACTAACAACAGTCTAGTTATATCTTCGTCCATGGTTTTGCGACGACCTCCCGTCCCCTTTGCCCTCCCCACGAACTACTGCACCTACGCCTACAACAGTTGCTTGCCGCGTTGTGCAGATTGCATGAATGATGTGTGTCCATCTACTTCATCCCAATTTCACAGCCATCACGGATGCCACGCCCGCCACGGGTCTTCTACCTGGTTTTTTGCGACTCGGTCATCGTGGCTCAGTGTTACATGGTAATCAGCGGCGGATTCGGGAAAGGCACGCCCCCCCCCCCAACTCACGGTAGCCTTTGCCTTTTTTCAACAGAAAAAATCCCATAAATTCCTCCCTGCAAATTTGAAAATTCATAGGCGTGAAGCCCCCCCCCCCTAAAAGAATTTTCTGGATCCGCCATTGGTAGTAATTTTTGCGGCACACTACGCCGGATTCCCGTGCAAATTCCTACACTTACCTTTCTCCCTTATCTGTCAATGGGCGCCCCCCCCCTAATTCAGAAAAATCAAAACTTTACAATAAAAAAGAATCGGAACATTCGAAGATCAAATAATAACGAAAGGAGTAAGAGTTAACAAACTTTATTCTTAGTTTACTTTACAATTTTAATTAGGGGCGTAATTTAGGGGGGGGGCAGGGCGGGAAGTAGCCCCCCCCCCCCCTAAGCAGTGGTGCCCAACCACCCCTTGCCACTATACAGCTCGCCCCCCAGTTTCAGGATTCCTCCCCCCCCAGATCTAGACCTCCCCCTGTTTTTTAAACCCCACCCCCTCCTGATTCAGACGACATCATCCTTCCCACCCGTCATCTCCCTCGCCGAAAGAAGTTTTAAAATCTACTAGTATGAACGTGTCTACATTGGCAACTACCGTTGGCAACGAGAATTTTGCGAACTTCCTTGAAAATTCAGAATCCTCTGGTCGATAATTACATGATTAGAGAATGTATAGGCAAGAGTTTTGGTTTTGTTAATTTAAATAGGTTAACTCTTAGAATTCATCAGGACAATGAAAATAAAGAAGGAATAGTTGTACTCAGCTTTTTACTATTTCTATCATCTGATGCTGTCACTTCATTCATAATATCAAACACGTCAAAAATAGAATTACTTTTGATACAACTACATGCTACAATCACTTACAATTTCTACCATTTGGAAGGATAATTGATTTATTTTCTATTTTGGGCGGAAGTGGGGGGGGGGGGGTTCTCTAGACTTGCCCGTCTCTAAGTGAAGTCCCCTAGACCTTCCATTGACATTCAAAAAGTTGCCCCTCCGGGCAATTGTTTTGCGGGTGCCCATGTCTTTGTCCATGGTCTCTGAACCAGAAATTGAACGTTCTTCCGGTCTGTGGTTGCCTTCTTTTCTCATAAGTTTAGACACGGCCACCCTGTAAACCCCACAACAAGTTAAAAGTCCGCAATCCGCACCCTCGACCCGCAGCCACTATCAAAAGTAAATTGCCGGTTGACTTGCAGGTACTCTCCTCCTCCTCCCCCAACTTAGATTAGACACAAATATAAAATTAAAAAAAAAAAAAAAAAAAAAAAAAAAAAAAAAAAAAAAAAAAAAAGTGAAAAATAGAATGTATGCCCCAGCAAAGGGCCCCCTCCACAGTTTTCCAAGAGAGGGAGCGACCCCCTTGCCAGCGTAACTCCGAAAAAATAATTCCAACTGGGGTCCAAGTAACTCAAGTAAGGTCTCAAAATGAAATCAGATGGATCCAAAATTTTAACGGCGAGTACCGGTAAGCTTACTCTTTTGATCGGTCCAAACCGAATTGCGATACATCGATTTACTCTCGAGATATCGATTTTTCAAAGGCGCGCGGTATAGGGTCAGAAATCTAAGATTCTCTAAAATCCGCGAATTTCGACTCTCATGGACCTAGCATGCGCCGTGAGAAGTCATATGTGAGTTTTTTGAGTTCACATGAAGTTCATTAAGGGCCCTGACAAATGTCGGACCGATAAAGTCTATATCGGGGGGGGGGGGGGGCGTGGCCCCAACTCCAGCGTAAGTCTCACGTACAATGTCTAACTGCGGCCGCGGGAGGTCCCATAAGATCCGTTTAAAAACTTGGATGGATCTGAATTTTTTTCAAGAATTATCTAAAAGCTGAAGCTACCGCCCAATCCAAACCGCAGTGCGCAATCCATCGATTCGTTCTCGAGATATCGATTTTTCAAAGGCGTGCGGTCTTGTCAGATCGACCTTAGAGGGGCGCTGGAGGCTGGAAAAAGGCGAATTTCGTCTCTCACGAACCAGTCGTGTGCCGTATTATATCGGTTCCGCTTTTTTTCGGGTCCCAATGATGTCCCGAGAGGGCTCAATGCAGTTTCGAGCCAAAAAATATCATCTCAGGGGGACTTATTAAAAATATCAAACTACTCCCCGTTTCAGCGTAACTCTGACAAGAAATGTCTAACTGCGGCCGCGAGAGGTCCTGTAAGGTCATTAAATAAACTCGGATGGATCTGAAATTTTCGAGGTTGTCAGTCACAAGCAAGCGCTTTCGACCGGTGCAAACCGAATTGCAATACATCGATTCACTATCGAGATATCGATTTTTCAAAGGCGCACGGTCTTGTCAGATCGAACATTGAAATAAGCTGTGGATACTCTGTATCCGCGAATTTCGTCTCTCATGGACCGTTTAAGCTCCCTTAAAAATCGAATGAGCTTTTTTCAAATTCATATTACGTTCCTTAAGGGCCTTGATGAGTGTCGGATGACATTTGATCAATATTAACATTCATTTTTTAATCTGAGACAAAAAGAGCTGAAACCATAAAGACGAAGAATTTCCATCGTGATGACTTTGGTTCAAGCGAGGAAAATTCTATAGAAGTCCCAAATAACTAGACTAGACTTTCCGGCTTGCTAGGATTGGTATTAAGAATTTCCTTCCTGATGACTTTGGTTCAGGCGAGAGAAATCTAAAAAAGTCCCAAATAACTAAACTAGACTTTGCGGCTTGCTAGGATTGGTATTGCGTCATCCGATTTTAAAGGAACTATCACTATCGAAATCGATTTTCAAAACCACAGTATTCACCTCGCCTCGTGAACAACTGTTTCAACACGCTATAAGTAAATTTTCATTCCCACTTTGACCTATCAAGTTATTTTTACAGCGATCACTGTTATACAAACACAAATGCAGCGTTGCGATTGACTTTGTCGCAGTTTTGTACTATCAATATGGAACTCCACACTTACAATGATTTACGGCCGACACTCATGCTCTCTTTGCTAACACTGTTCCAGTGTTGCAAGTTCCAACTTGTTTATTAATTAAATATTTTTTTTTTTTTTTTTTATTGGTTTTCATCATTTTTAAATAGGTTATCTTCTTCAGAAAGTATTACCTTCATATCCAAAAATGTACATTTGTTGCGCCTCTTTTTAACTTGGTACTGCGCCGGGTGGATCGAATTAAACATAGTACTCGGATAAGCGCGTAGCACCGTCACAGCGTTGCCAAATAGTGCAGTGTGCGGAAACGTTATCGGTAAAAGTGTGCGGAAACGTTATGCACCGGGCTGAGGATACTAATAGTGGGAGATTATTATCTAACAATACTGTAACTCTTTCAAGAAGTGACCAATAAGAGACGACTCTTTCATTTGACACCGGTGTCACTAGGTGTTGCGGTACCATTCATCGGACGTAGATCATCACTTTGATGACTAATTACTCTGTGAATCATCCTTGTCAGCATAGAAAGAGTGACGAAATTAAGATAGGAATCTCCCATTGTTACTCCCTCGGCCACCATTACGCCCTCGCAAATAAAAGCGTTTATTGAGTTTAAGTGTGGTTTTTGGAAGTTTTTAGTTCCTTCGTTATTTTTCGAGGTTTCTACACCAGAATCGACTGTTAAGTTGCTTATAGCAAAAGTGTGCAACAGCCCCATTTTGAATGAAAGTCCAAATGTTTTGGAGTGGCTATCTGGGCACAGAATTGTGATACAACTGCCCAGCGAGCTGATCTTTGAAATCATTGGTTGATACTGGTAGCACAGAATACTCTAATCAGAACGGAAACTCTAATTCATTTTGAAACATTCTTTACTTCGGGCCGCCATGTTCGAAAGTGAGTATCTTCGGCAATCTTCGGCAGATCTTCGGCAACTGGCCGAGTTGTGATTGGTTGTATAGCCTGTAAAAGCATGTCCGCCATCTTGAGAAGTGAGTAGGCACAGTTGCCAGTTTGTGCCAGTAAATTCCAAATCTTGTTTCCATTGGCTCTTATGGGAGTTTCCCTTCTGATTGTATTATTCTGTGCTGGTAGACTAGCTGAATGGAGAG
Organism: Trialeurodes vaporariorum; assembly: GCA_011764245.1. Lineage (NCBI taxonomy): Eukaryota > Metazoa > Arthropoda > Insecta > Hemiptera > Aleyrodidae > Trialeurodes > Trialeurodes vaporariorum. Next base: position 77,167,720 of record VMOF01000111.1, on the reverse strand, counting down.
TCAGTGCATTGCTCCCTCTATAGTGTTTGTCGAAAATTAAAGCTCTGTGACCAAAGATTGCATCATACACGGAGGCGCGCTCACTCCTGCTGCCATAGCAGCTCGGAGTAGGCTGATATGTTTGCTTAGATCATGCTTACAACTTCTTTATGATTGGGAGTTTTGAATGGAGTCATTATTTACCACAGAAAAGCGAAAAACTTATGTAAACATATACATGTTGTCCCATGAAATAAAAATGCAGGATAAGGGAATTAAGGAGTTGGAATCACTACGCCGAAAATTTTGAAACCTACTTGAAACTTGCAAGCAACACAAATTAATGACGGTTGAAAAGAAAAATGACTAGCAGATAAGTAAAAGCGAAGAGAATTGAGATAAAACAGTAGGATTGCAGAATGGATATACAGAGAAGAGAAGAGAAGAAAGAAACTTGATGAGGTTCGAAGAGGGAGAAGTAGGAAATGTGAGGGGTGAAGGAAATATAAGCGAAAAAAGCGGGGAACAGGTAAAAGTTTTGTGTGACAAGTTGAGTAAACTTTCTTCAGTTTCCGTTCTTTGCTTCTTTTTTGTGTGTTCACCATTTCTACGTGAAAAACTTGCTAATTGAAGTAGTTCCAAGTTAAAGAAAGAAACCCCCCCCCCCCCCTGCAAAAATGCTTTTCTCCAGTTTACTCTCGTATTGGTGAGTCCCATTCCAGTTAACTTAGCGTAATCACACTTGATAAAAGATCACCATTAACCCAAAAATGTTCTAACCCCCGTGTTTTAAAAAAGTTTGCGACTTAAAATCTAGAAAAAGTCCATCAACGAATGTTCGAATGAAATTGACGAAATAAGGCGACTGGTTTTTATCTCTTACTAACTTTGTAAAGGTCTATTGCCACTCCAACTCCCTTTGTTTAGGGAATTTAAACCTCGATCCAAGGTTGCAATCCAAAATTTAAACCGATCGGTCCAATCAAAGTGGTATACTGACGAGGTGAACAACTGACCACCCTGGTTTCACCGCAGACTCACGGGGGGCATTAGTTTCAACATTTTATAACCCGTCGCTTTGCGCCACGTATTCGTTAAAGCGCCACCCACTCGGTGTTGACATTGTGACGGCACTGCTCTCTCCAAAGTTTTGACAAGGATTGACGTCATGAAGCAGCATTTTTAAACGGAGGTTATACACTGTACAGTATACATTTCGGTTTACATTGATTGGAATATTGGATCACAATGAAATTGCGACTATTGTAATTTTTCCATCCATTTGAACACACGTGTTAAAAGGATGTCAAAGGGGAGGGGGGGGGGGGGGGGGGGGGTCATCCTGTTCAACACGCATTCAAATGAGAGGAGAGAGAAAGACAAATTTCTGTAACCGCCCATGGACCCATTTCCTCACGGAATCAATGCGATGGCACACCTCCTCGACCTTATTATCACCCAACGGTAGAAGAGAGGAAGATAGCGCAAAGCTATTCGGGTATCTGTTATTTGATAGCATTTGCAACAACGACACATCTCCAGTACATAGTGGCGTCGCGTGCAATCTGGCAACGTTGTATATAGTCCATTAAAACCTATGAAAAAGATCGAAACATTGGGGGTGCACAGTGCACTGCCTCGAATCAATATTTTACATGGGATCAAATGGACAAAATGCTGCGTTGCCGGATTGCACACGACGCCACTGCCAGTACATTTTAAATTAGAAGAATGTTCTTGCACCAATTTCCTCGATTGTCCCTCTTGAGATGCCTGTAAACGAAGGATGTCGAGGGGACTACAACCGCACATTACCCTATCCTTCGATATAACCTGTAGAGTCTAATGAACAAAGGAGAAATAGATTTTGATGGGAATTTCCTTTAATTCCAAAGCTCTCTCTCTCTTTCTCTCTCTCTCTCTCTTCTCTCTCTCTCTCTCTCTCTCTCTCTCTCTCTCTCTCTCTCTCTCTCTCTCTCTCTCTCTCACTCTATTTTCAACACCCTGAAATAAATGGAGCGGAATTTCGCCTCGCAATGATATCTTGGAATCGGTTATTGGTACTGAAGACGGAGCGTGAAAGAAAGAGCTGAAATCAATAGCGCGCCGCATCCACGTCCATTGCCATAGCCATGCGCCCGCCACACAGTGGATCGGCTCCATTTAAACTCATTAAATATATCGAATTTTCCTTGTGCACTGTGCACCCCCTGAATTCGATCTTTTACACGAGTTTAAATGGATAGGATACATTGTTTCCAAATTGCACGAGACGCCACTGATCGAAACATAGAATATCCCGGACATAATTTTATACCAGTGGCGTAGCTTGCAATTTTGCAACGTTATGTTGATTGTGTCCATTTCAACCCGTGTAAAAGGTCGAATGCGAAGGTTTTCACTGAAAACCCAATAATTCGATGTTTTTCATGGGTTTAAATGGACGAACTGCAAAGTTGCCAAATTGCACGCTACGCCATAGAATTTTACGAATAGAAAATCAAGATTGTGAATAGGATAAAAACTGAAAAATGTGTTGAATTATCAATGTACGTGCTTAAAATAAGTCAAATAAAGTGGTTTTTGTAAGCAAAGTTCAACAGGAAAATGTTTTTAAAGCAAAGAAACAACAAATTTGTATGTCCAAAGAAATCCATTTTTCGACCTACTGTGCGGCAGCCAATGCGTCCGTCCGTTCATTCAGAGCGCATCGTACCGTATTGCTCGAGTGGGTGCAGTATTCTCTCCCATCCTCCATCTATATCCCAGTCTATTCAGTATCCACTTGAATCCGCGCTCACTTACTCGCTCGCCGCTCATGGACTGTTTTAGTGACCGGCGGGAGAGGATGAGTGCCCATAAGGCCCGGACTCACAAAATGACTCTGAAGTTTGAGGAGTAATGTCGGAGCCATGCAGGTATACCAAGGGAGATTCTTCTTCCTCCAATTTTAGGCTTCCTCTCAGCAGTGGCGGAGCGTTCAACTCGGCAACGTTGTAAATGAGTCCATTTAAACCCATTACAAGGATCGAAATATTGGGTGTTCGGTGAACACCTTCGCTTTCGACTTTTTTTGTGAGTTTAAATGCACTTATATTGCAACGTTGTTAAATTGCACACTATATACGTCACTGTTTCCTCTGTGTGTTTCTATATAAAGAGACAGTGACAAATCAGACAGGAATCCCTCTCTACAAATTTAGAGAAAGGATGGTAGAGCTGTGCAGTGTGCAGGTATCAATGAGGATTCCTACCTGATTTGCCTCGCACCAAATCGAAACACACAAGAGACGGCCTCAAATTAGATAGGAAAACCCCCCCCATTATACAGCTGCATAGCTCCGCCATAATGCCTTTAAAGTTTAAGTCATTTTGTGAGTCTGTATGAGTAAATGATCTGCTTATTTTGTTATTCATCGTCATTTTTGCTGGTTATTATATACGCAAAAATTAACTTTTCAATCGCTTATAGTAAAAGTTAGCATAAGCTAACGATGATGTTTCATTTCAATATTTTCAGTGCTTACACATATTATGACACAGCATAGAGATATGTAATCTTTGTTGTTGTGAGTTGTGTGGCTCTATTCTCCTCTAATGGGGCTCTTGCGAACTTTTGCTACACGGGATTAAAGAGTTGATTCTTGCATAAAAACCTGTACAAATGACGACGAGTACACTAAAAAATCACGAAATTCAATCTCAGAATCGGGCTTAGTGGTGGAGAGACGCAATTATCGTGGGAGATTCCTATCTAAATTGAGACATACCTCTGTGTTTCCAAAGAGAAAGTGGCATATTAGATAGGAATCTCCGATGATACCTTCGTCGAACCGCCATTAAGCTCGATTCTGACAGTGAATTTCGTGATTTTTTTTCAATCTTGCCATTTATGTAGTTACAGTGGCGTCGCGTGCCATCTGGCAACAATGCAACTGCTCCATTTAAACTCATTCAATATATCGAATTTTCCATGTGCACTGTGCACCCCCTGAATTCGATCTTTTACATGAGTTTAAATGGATAGGATACATTGTTGCCAAATTGCACGAGACGCCACTGTGTAGTTATGTAAGTTTATTACTGAATTTTAAACTTTCTCAGAGTGATTTTCGTGATTTTTGCTGGTTTTTACATCAGAATTGGCTATTCATTTGCTCACAGCAAAATTTTGCCGGAGCCCCATTCTTAGAACCCCATCTACCAACACCAAACGTAAAAAGTCGTGCGTCTTCTTTTTACACCCACCACCCAGTGGCGGCTCGTGCTACTTGGCAACAATGTCTTCATTCCATTTGATTGCATGTAAAACAATCGATTCGAAAGTGAAGCAGCGCTTCACCAGCAATCGATTGTTGGACATAGATTCAAATGGAGTGAAGACATTGTTGCCAAGTAGCACGAGCCGCCACTGCCACCACCACTGTTGCAGTTGCATGTTTCATTGTGATGTATCGTCCCTTATCGTCGACAGGGAGGATTGTGAAGGCAATAGGACCCATGCAACGAGAAATTCTCTACCTATCTTTTTTCTCCGTAAAATCATGTATGTTTGTGCAAAGATAGACGAGGGGATGAAACCTCCGCTTCCAGTCATTTTTCTACCAATGCGTTCTAAAGGAAAATAAGAGAGATGGAAGATATTCTATGGCTGCGCCACTGGTGAAAGTATAAATACATCCCTGAGAAAATCCGATAAGGGATGCGTACGGTCGTGAGAGGGGAGAAGGGGGAGAAAAGCTGTTCCAAGAGAAGAGGAGAGCTCGAGTGTGTGACGATATAGAAAGAGATATATGTATGTACTATGTATTTATATATATATATATATATATATATACATATAAAACAAAACAACATATATGGTCAACGATAAATGCATCAATATTGAGTGCGTAACTTAATTGAGCATCCGTATGTAGCCGGCGGCGAAGCTTGCCCCCCCCCCCCACAACACTCCCGCCATTTTCTCTCTCCTTATTTTCTCTCAAGCTCTCTACTTCACGATCTCTCTCTCTCTCTCTCTCTCCCAGCCTCTCGCTCTCTCTCTCTCTCTCTCTCTCTCTCTCTCTCTCTCTCTCTCTCTCTCTCTCTCCTAGCCTCTCGCTCCCTCTCTCGCTCCCTCTCTCGCTCCCTCTCTCTCTCCCACCCTCTCTCTCCCACCCTCTCTCTCCCACCCTCTCTCTCCCACCCTCTCTCTCCCACCCTCTCTCTCCCACCCTCTCTCTCTCTCTCTCTCCCTCTCTCTCTCTCCCAGCCTCTCGCTCCCTCTCTCGCTCCCTCTCTCTCTCCCATCCTCTCTCCCCCATCTCTCTCTCTCCCTCTCTCTCTCTCTCTCCCAGCCTCTCGCTCCCTCTCTCTCTCCCATCCTCTCTCCCCCCCCCCTCTCTCTCTCTCTCTCTCTCTCTCTCTCTCTCTCTCTCTCTCTCTCTCTCTCTCTCTCTCTCTCTCTCTCTCTCTCTCTCTCTCTCTCTCTCTCTCTCTCTCTCTCTCTCTCTCGCTTTTTCTCTTTCATTGTTAGTTTGCATACGCAGGACTCGCAGGAGCGATGAGGAATAGTCTACATTAGATGCTCTTCGGACGAATAATTATTAGGAGAACAGTAGTTTGCGTCTCTCGGAAGAGGGGGTGGGAGTAGGTTTGACAGGGAACTCTGGAAAAGTAACGGGAAGGGTTAGGGAGGGGAGGGGAGGGGAAAATTGACAGGGTTGTGTGAAGAGTGAGGATGGTGGTGAGGAGTAGAGGGGGGACGGGGAGGATGAGGCGTACGGGAGTGATGAGGCGAGCGCCAAATTTAGTGGAACGCGTTCACCGTGCGATAGCTTTTTCGTTTAGCTGTGTACAGTGTGTTCCAGAACTCCTTACCAGGTCCGAGTCGAAAAATATATGTCTCACATCAATGAACAACGGGTTTGCTTGTTAGCTTGGGGTCCGCAGAATTCTCTCGTGTTGTCGTTGTATCGACAATTCTGCTGACCTATAATTTATCAAATAGAAGAATTGTTGTTTATCAATGTGAGGTACAAGCAGAGCCATTAGTCCTGCGTCGACGATTCGATGCAACCCGCACGACACGTAACCCGAACCTCGCTCGATCTTGAGAGAACAAAAGAAAAGAAAGATAAGAGAGCACTAATTGTACATGTAAGGCGGGTTGCGTCGAATTGTCGACGCAGGACTTATGGCTCTGCTTGTACAAGTTTTTTGCTTCCGGCCCGGTAAAGACTTCTGGAATACACTATAGAGCTTGTAAGCTGAATAGTGAATAGTCTGTGGAGTGAATCGTTCGAATAAGAGAATCAATAAATTAAACGAACGACTAGTGTATGACTCGATTGACATGAGTTTGTTTTTGTTTTTGTTTTTGTTTTTTTTTTTTTTTCGAGTCATCAATACTCCTCCATCTAAATTTAAATATTCATGTATGCATTTTGGTTTCAATTTTGATTGATGTTATAGAGCAGTTCGCTCTATGTTTAGTGCATTTTCGTCTATCGGTTTCATGATAGTTTTCGTCTAAATCTATTTGCCTCAATGTTCATCCACGGACATTCCCGGAACAGTGTCGAGTTAAATGGAATTCAAAAGTATATCGTGTGACGCATCGAAAATTCGAAAATTCGAAAATTTATGCTCATCTCATTCGAGCACTGAGCTGTATGATAGGTTTCCACCAGTATTTTGTGTAGATAGTCAGAGCATACTTTCCTATTTAATTTTTGGCGAGAAAAGTTACGAGACGAAGAAAAATAATCCTGAAATTCACTGCAACAGGCTAATTGAGTTTTTTCAGTCACGTGGTATGTTTTCACTACCGTGCGTCATAATCGTCTTATAGTTTTGTCTCGCTATCGTTTAAAAACAGGCAGCGTATTTTTATCTGAACCGAGTTGGTATTATAGTTTTTGAAAGTCTTTCCAATAGTCTGCTTATTGGAATCACGTGTATCCAATTTATTATGTTGCTAGTTGTTCCATGGCAGCAATGCACTTGTTTACACACTATTTGCTAATTCAGTTATCTTGAATTTTCCGCGCAAATAGTATCCTTGGAGAGTAAACACTAAATAGAATCCAACGCAATGGTCTCGACGATGTCAAGACTTTTTTGATTTGCTCTGCGATAAGAAGTGGATTTTTTTTTTTTTTTTTTTTTAAGCGGCCGCACAAGCGCGCACATACACGGAAAAAAAGATTAGTAAAAATAACCATACGGATACCTGATTTTGGCACCTGCTAGATTTTATGGTAAACTAGACCAGAAGTATGGTACATTTACCGATACTTTCAGAAATTTCGACATGCAATCAGGTAACATCACCTAGTACCTAGTCAAAACATACACGGAAAAAAAGATCAGTGAAAATAACCATACGGATACCTCATTTTGGCACCTGCTAGAAGTTATGGTAAACTTGGCCAGAAGTATACTATGTTTTGACTAGATACTAGGTGATGTTACCTGATTGCATGTCGAATTTACTCAAAGTATCGGTAAATGTACCATACTTCTGGTCAAGTTTACCATAACATCTAGCAGGTGCCAAAATCAGGTATCCGTATGGTTATTTTCACTGATCTTTTTTTTCCGTGTAGTATACTTCTGGTTAACATTACCATAACATCTAGCAGGTGCCAAAATCAGGTATCCGTATATGGTTATTTTCACCGTAGTTTTTTTCCGTGTACTCTTTTGAGTTATTTTACGTAGAAGTCATTGCTTTCCATCAGGTGTTCGGTGAACATCCTCGAACTCGACCTTTTACATGGTTTTAAATGGACAAAATGCGCCGTTATTAAATACCTTCTCTACTTTAATCAACGATGAAAAAATTCTCAGCACACCTCATTCTAAAAATCCAAGTTGGAATTGGCCATATTGTCTTACAAACAAGTCTGACCATGTTTTGTTTTTGCAATGTGGGCAAAAATTATGGACTGCAAATGAGTGGCAAAAAATACTGTTTGGCAACATTGCATTCGGTTCATTTAATGTTGAACCTGTTCGAGAGATCGAGTTTTCGAGGCTGTTTACGGCCGCATACCCACTCGTTCGACTTTCTCCGTGAGTTTAAATGGACGAAATGTAATGTTGCCAGATTTCACTCTACCACACCGCTGCAAATGATGTATACCTGCTCCCTTCGGAGCCGTGACCTATTTAGAGTCGAGCGCCCATTGCGTGCATCAGGTGACGCTACACCCTGATAAAATTCATCGATGTGTTTGCGACAGCGACGTTGACTGATGAGTTCGTTAAGCCCCGAACTGAATGAAACCCATTTTCCAAGCCTCACGTTTCTTAAACCATCGGATTCATTGCTTGCGCTTGAGTCTCGATTTGTCTTTGTTTGGAACCAAATGACGTATCTTGACGTCATCGCTCGCTGAATCAGGATTATATCGCCATGAAGCCCTCTGCAGATGCTCAAATCAGATCCTCAAAAAAGCACATTCCATCAGGAGTGGGCACCTTGTCTTTGAAGTAAAACATTTACTGTACAATTCTGCAAAGTTCAAACGTCGGGGTCTTTTTTGCATCCTTCTCGCCGACAATGGTATAAAACCCGAAGATTGACGAACAAATCCGTTGACTTCCAACAGTAGCATTAGAGAAAATTGTCTTCGCTATAGCGTGCGGTACCTATACTCAATTCGATTTGATAAAACTGCAGGATGGCCAACCTGACACTTCTTAAACCCAAAAATATAAACATAAACTTGACCGAAACCTCTAAAAAACTGGTTTAATTGGTTGTTATTTTACTGGAATGGGTCTGTTGCACACTTTTGCTACAACAATATAGAACCTTGATTCTTATGTAAAATTCCGCGAAAATAACGATGCGCACATTAAAAACGTTCAAAATCTACTCATTAACTCAGGAAATCACTTCAATTTCAAACAGCCCGCGCTACACTAGACACTATTTGTACCGGTAAACTACTACATAGACAGAACCACCGTGCATAAGTAAACAACATCGTAACTACAAAATGATGGAATTTCTTTTTTAATGCGTGAAATATAAGCTGCATTTGCTGTCTGGTCTTTTAGGTTTATCAAAGGTTACAAAATAATATAAGAAATGTACGCATTCAAACGAAAAATTCCAATGTTTGTAAGTTCTGTTCATGTTTATATAAACAAGATGGTTCCATCTATGTAGTTATAAATCGTCGATATAGTGTCTAGTGTAGCGCGGTTTGTTTGAAATGGAAGGTATTTTCTGAGTTAATGAGTGGATATTGAAAGTTTTTAATGTGCGCATCGTTATTTTCGCCGAATTTTACGTCAGAAGCAATAAGTTATATTGATGTAGCAAAAGTATGCAACAGATCCATTGGTGAACAGATGACACACCATAAACATCGTCAAACATCTTTGCAGTTTGACGAGCCATCAAACTCAACAGTTGTTTGATGAAAACGAAACATCAGCCAAACATACAACAGTTGCCTCACCTGCCGTTTGCGGTGGATTTCGGCTCATCCATTGCTTGTTTGACAATCAGCTAGTTTGATCGATTATCTTGACAGCAAAGTATTCTTACACTTTATGCTTCATTAAACTATCAAACAGTTTAATAAGCTTGTTCTATAGGCAACATGACACTTTCAGAATTCAAAATAGAACTCGGTGAAAGTCGTTGTCTCTAGACTGTTAATCCGAGATTTTCGGATAATTTATTGACTCGTGGTAAACATCGCAGTACCAGAAGTACTATTAGCCGTCATTCTTTGAGTAAAAAGTTTAATAATTAAAATAACTAAAAATTTATTAGTAATTAAATTATTAGACATCAAAACTTGTCATCAATAAAATTGCACCTTCTTGAATCATTCTAGTTTCTTTTTCCGGCTTAGCTACAGTATAACAACGACAAAAAGAGGATTAAAAATCCACAAATTTATAATGATCTACTTCTTTTTTTTATTTCCTTACTTGGGAACCTCAATTTAGACGGCTTTCAACAGAAATAAATATTGAGGCCTTCAAATCCAGTTCGTGCAACATCAGTAGCTCCGGCCTTCCCTTGTCGTTGTCGACCATTCGTCACCTCTCATGTGATCGAATAGAACGAGCGAACGAATCTGTTTGAACGAATCAAATCGTTTATTCGGGTTCTTTCAGTGAACGGTTCTTTTCCACTGATTGTGAGTGACTCTCGCGCCGCGCTGTCGCTGTCACGTCTCCGACCGCGCGCAGCCCAGCATCAACGCAACACAACGCAACGCATCGCAGCTCAACTCGACTCAACGCAACTCGGAACGCAAAGGCGAGTCATGAGGATCATTTTATTCCATCACAACAAAACTTCGGCCAAATTCGTTCGCTCTCGTCAAGGCATGCGTAAGTCCTTCGGGCTCTCCTCCCGCACCCCTACCGCATCGTTCCGATCGACAACCCCTATCTCATCGCAACCTGCGAGCAAGGGCTGCTCCAAACGAGCGAGCATATGTTCCCGGCCGTTTTAACCGCGAGCACTTGCTTCTAACGTAGCTTTTTACCTATTTTTTTTTCTCTCTTTTGTTCGTTCGCCAAATCCCCCTCAAACCCTCTTCGCAGTTTTCTTTTCCTTTTTTTTTCTACTCTACGTCTAAAGAAAAACTCTTATCGTCCTCTGTGCTCTCCTTCTTCTCCCCTCCGCTCTCTTTCTCTTTCGCTCTGCCTCTCTCTCTTTCTCTCTCGCGTGCATTTCGATCCATTTACGCATCTCTCTTGAGTTCGTTTTTTTTTTCGCACAAGTGCACAAGTGCGCGCCTCTTTACTGACACGCTTTGACACGCTTTGACACGTACAAAATCTTCAAACAAACAAGGGAGAAAAATCACAAACTGCTTGCTTACTGCTGGTAATATTACCGGAAGCGCCCCTCAAATTTGAACCCTTGTTTCCGCCTCGTCGACGCTCATCGTTTCAGTTGTTCTGATGAACTACGATTTTATTCCGAGAGCATCGAAATTCAAATCGGCCGCGCTATTGGCTCCGCTCATTTTCGCGCCTTGAAAAATCGTGAGTGTAAGACTTGTTGCATTTGTGTGACGGTGCACGTGGCGTTCCATTTATGTTTGATCGCTTGCTGCAGTGCCCGCGGTAGAAACCGTTGTCGATATTGGATACTTTCAATTGTTTATTCTCTTTTTTTTTTTCGCCCCCGGTTTCCGAACGATTCTCTTGCGGTATATTTATGATCTTCGCTCACCGCGTATCGATATGCCAATCTTTGTGATCAGCGATGATGGTTCGTATTTGAAGTGCGCGGTTCGTGGTTTTTCATCAGAAGTATTGTTTTCGTAGTTCGAGGTGAAATTCGCTCCGTTTCCGCGCTGCTGGGATGAAAGAATCGCATAAGGACACGTTCCGAAAGCACTCCATCAAAAGATGTGTCACCATTGTGCCCCCGCACATAAAAGAGGTACATTTTTTATGTATTTTTTTTCCCACGGCTACACTGTATCGAGTATATATACACACACACACCCACTCACACACACTCACACAATATCTGCGTTGTATTTCTACGCGGCCTCGCTTCGCCTCGCCTCGCCCTTTTGTTATTGTCGTTGGGCGTGTTTCATTATTCTCATCTCGTTACCGCAATGAAATGCTATACGTTTTGAAAATATGACGCAGCCCTATTTTTGAATTTATTCATTGCCTGGAATAATTTACATCCACCTGTTGTCTCTCTTCAGCTAGAGGAAATGGGTGATAAATAATGTATACATGAACACCTTTTCAAACGCACCGCGTTACAAGCTCACTTTGTGTATATTTCTATGGATACATCATGTTTTAGAGGTTGTCCTCGCTATCCGACTTTTTTCGGTTCAACTTTTCATCGATGAATATTGTTGAAAATTGATGAGAGTTAGTAAAACTCGAATATGACAGAAAGGTCGCCTTAAAATCCAAATTTTCAAAAAAATGAGCAATCCACAACTGCATTTTTCAGATTTAGATGAAGATGTCCTCTTATTTCAGTTCTCAATATTCTTCAAATTCTGAGAAAGGAAATTTTTTTGCACTTTGGTACTCTCAATCCTGAAAATATCAGTTAGTGGAAATGTAGTAAAGAAAGCGGCACAACACATTTTCTCTCTCTATTCGAATAAGAGTATATCTACAGTGAGAAAAACAGATATGAGTCTTGTATTATTATTCCAGGTATTTTAATATTTATTGCATAAGCAAAGGACTCTTAAGATTGGCGTGGTTTTTTTTCCTTTTTCTTGAAAGGCAAAGAGCATATCGGCATATCGTCGTAAGCAAATCAAGGATAAGTTCTGTTTGTAATAAGCATCAGCTACTCAATGAAAATTCAAGGAGTCTGGATAGAAAAGTTGTCAGAACATGGAGACATAAAAAGAAAATGAATTTTTAGGACTGGTTTCAAAACAAATTATTTCTTAAGTTTTCAATAATTTATAGCGAAGAAAGAAAGTAAAAAATTAGTCCAAAAAGTTTGAATTTCCCGAATATTTTTGTCTCAAGAACCGCATTTCTAGGCAGGATTCTTACATGCCAAATCGTTTTAGTTTTTCCGCGAGCAAAGTAATTTATCTTTCTAATCTGTTTGTGAATCAAAGTGCATCAATTCGCTTAATTAATTTATTGAGTTTGTGAGTGGAATTTAAGAATTGCCGATGCTTTCAATATCGTTTTCACGCGATTTTACATAGGAATCGACCATCCCTCACGCTCTGGTAAAAGTTTGCAACTGATTTATTAATGGTCCTTTCGCTAGTAGCATCACTGAATACGTGGCGTAAAGAAATGGTTGAGTATAATATTTGACTAAGATTGACGTCATAAAACAGCATTTCCAAATTGAATTACCAAAGAGGGAGAGGGAGAGAGAGAGGAAAATAAATATCTCTCTTGGTCTTTCTATATAATTGAGGCGAGGAAAGAAATTAAAGCCGTAAGGGTCGCTGTAAAATATATTTCAAACCGAGACGAAAGGAAAAGTTTCGGCGAATCCTTAAAAATTGATGAAAGGAGGGGAGTGAGAGAATTAAAGTAATTTTTCCTCGCGCTAATTGGTTAATTTCATGCTCGTTCTCTGCGGTGCAAATGGAATTGACCCAATTTTTAAGAGACGAACCTGTGTCGCACGCGTTTCTCGAAACGCAGTAAATTTTATGGAGGGAAACCGTTCGCGGGAGCCATTAGTAAATTAGTCGTTTCCTCCCGTTGAAGTCAAGCAATTACAGCCGAGTCACGATGGAGAGGACTATCGATGATGGAGGAGCAAACCGAAAGATGTCACTAAAAGTTTGAGCGAATCCGCGCGTTTATATTAACTTGTAAGCGGCGATAAGACTCGGATTGCAAGGAGAATAAAAATTGTGGAGACGTCTTAATTTCAAGCTCTCTATCCCTCAACGAAGAATTCTTCCTCGTCGCGGTGTTTTCTATTCTCGCGTGCGGATCGTTTAATAAATGCTTTCGCTTTCGCACACTTTTGATATAGATTAATGTTTTGTCGGATTTTAAGTGACAGCCAACGCGGAAATGACGGCGGTGACACTAATAATTAACTTTTGGAGTCCATTAATACTTAAGACTTGAACAAGTGAAGTGATGATGGCGAGTTAACGCAAGTAAATTATCGTTATAGTCAATAGTCTTATAAAATTTTTCATTTCAACCATGCTGTTAGAAAAAAAAAAAAAAAAAAAAAAAAAAAAAATCATAGAGTAACTGGTTGCAACAGTAGTGACTCACAGAATTTTTTCTATACCACTTTCTAATTTTTAAAGAAAACGCGCAAGACTTTTAAAATCAACTCCTTAAAAATCTCATCGTAATTTTAAAGTCAGAAAGAGAGGCTGCAATTTTCGTTAAGAAAATAAAATAGTATTTGGTAGGGTTTCTCTTTTACTCTTCAAATGAATTTAGTAAAGACGTTAAGAGCAACGTTCACAGTAACATAGTATAGTAGGCTGACACGCAGAAAAAAAAATAAAAAAATGTGTTCATTTTACAGCCTGGGGTGTTGAAAAAGTGTGTAGAATGGTGTGTTGAATTAACAGGCCTGAGCGGTTCAATTAGCACCAGTTTTTGTCAAATGAACTCCTCTGACGGCTAATTTTACAGCTCAGATCTGTTGATCCAACGTACTAACCTGCTACACACTAAGTTTGTTAGAAGTTAAAATGTTTTTCGGCAGGGCCCTTCAATTCACAAGGGTATACTTTCTCTAAGCATGGCTTTGAGACAAAAAGTATACAATTTTTCTCAACGCCTGTGTTAAATTTCCCATGTCGTTGTGGCATTGGCGGTGTGATCCTAACAAGTAGAAGAGAATTCCGGTTGATTCGCATTCACGGCAAGCCTTAGTAATTCCTCTTGACAAAAGGATGGGGGATTGTGGGAGGAAGGAGCACTTTGATTCTCTATCGAACTTCGCGTTGCAATTTTTTCTCCCATCTTTTGCGCTGAGGCACTTGAAATGACGGAGGTCTCGGTGAAGAGTCAATTCTTTAGAACATACTTTTCACTCGTCCTTCACGGTTCTCGAACCTCCCGACCAAACGACGCGTCGGCGACAGCTTGGGTACGGCACACACTGAACCGAAACCTGGATTTTCCGGATAAAAAAAAAATTATTTGTCGCTGTAGAAACATAATTCTGTTGATATTTTCAATCGAAAACCATGTTATTTGACTCATTTTAAGCTCTAACATGAACTTTTATCACACACTTTTTTAGTTATCTTGCTGTGTATTGTTCATGATCTTAATTATTTTTGGTGAAATTTTGTCCGGAAAATGTCACAATTTGATCCTCTGTGCGGAACAGAAGTAAGATCGGATTTATTATGATTGAAAGCTAGAGGAAAGTTTTTGGAGTACAGAAAATGGTAACGCGCGTTTTTCGCCCGTCTGATTTTTTTATTATTATTATTATTATTATTATTATTATTATTATGTGTATTTTTATTTCACCGCATTATTATTATTAGTATTATTATTATTATTTTATCGAGTGTCATGATTCCGCATAGCTTAATTATAACTCTTTTCCTCTCTTAAAGAGAGTATTTTCTTCAAGGAGTCTTCTGTTTCCATCCATTGAGAGTCTTGTACTCCAACCATGAGCGGAAAATCGAGAAATGGAATTGCCAAATTGTAATTAAGTGCAGTTAAGGTGGTTTGTAGACTGTAAATAGTTCTATCATAATTTTAATAAAATTATTTCTGTCGACAAATCATAGATATTTTCTTCTTTTTTTCTCCAAAGAAGCGTGATTCAATTTGACGTTTCCAATGTTTGCACTACATTGAAAATCATTTTGCATCTGTTTCTTCAATGTTTGCGGGCTATTGCATACGCTACAGTTGGGCAAAATGGATCGATAACTTTGGGGTTTATTCCAAAAGTTCAGGGAATATTCGATAGCTTTGGAGTTGTCCTCAACGTTCAGTCTAAACTTTCCAAGTTGGCGACATTTTCCCCATGCATTTCAATATTTATTTCCTAAATTATTGCCGGTGCAAGGAAAACGAACTCTTTGGAAAAATAGTCCCACCTTATTTTTCCGTGTTCCGCGTGTTCATTTTTAAAGAAAAAGCACAAATGCGTACATTTTCTTGATTTTTTCCCCCAAGTTTGAGCACGGCCTGAAGAATCTCGAATTTCGTGAAAATTAGTAGATCGCTTCACCTCGAAGCAAATAAACTGTAATGGGAGGTTCTTGAAACTTTGAATTGAGTTACGCCTCTTTATAAAAGCACCAACAAAATGACGCCGATGAAAACTTCAGGTACTTCATTCTTAAATTATGATATAACAAAAAATTAATGTAAAACGTATCCGTTTCATGTTTAGTATTATTACTACAATACAATAAATTTGAAAATTCAATGATCGTGGCTATCTCAAATTTTGGCTAAAATCTATGAAAATAACTCTCTTCGGAGAGAAAGATTAAAATTGTTTTGATTAAAATATTTTAAATCATTTTGTACGACCTATTCCACTTTTCCCCGAGGTTGTGATTTTGTCAGGACTCACGTTCGAATTTCCTCTTTTCTGTAATCAAAACAATGACCAAAACACAACAGCGGATAGTTCGTCGAGAAATACGATACGCAACAGAGCATGCGCATGATTTAGGTAAGGCCCAATCCAGCCGCTTTTAAGTTTTAAGTCGTCGAGTTTCGGCGTATCATGTCAGTTCAAACGTAATTAACTGCCAAGTCACGAATATGTAACTGTTCGTGCACTCTGGTCGTGGAATTGCGTCACCTGAAATTGAAGGAGCTCTACGCGCTGACTTATTCCCCAGTTAAATCAGACTCGCGACGCGTTCTTTTTCTGACTCTGATCAACTGAAGGAGGCAATCAATCGAACAAAGTATGAACGTACGACATTTTTAATCTTTACTTACGTACAGTGTTGTCAGATTATCATTCAAAAAATTTTACAAGATGCTTTTAATATATGTACTTGTCATATACTTTTGGAATCACAGTCCCAGATTTTCGGATTTTGTTGTTTCGGCCGTCGTTTCTGACCTATTTAGAACACCTGAATCTTGCTTTGGTTTTATGATGTAAAATTAAAAAAAAAAAAAAAAAAAAAAAAAAAAAAATGTTCATTTAAGGCTCTGTGACTATGACCAAACGCTTTTTAGATGGTTTAAATGTACTTTAAAATAATGTTAAACTGACTAATTTTTACGCTGGATGCGCTATCGCATTTTATCGACTGGGCCAGTTTAAAACTATAGGTAGAAGCTAGTTTTAACCCTCAAGAGGCGGGAGCTCTTCTGAATCTGATCGATGCTCTTGTAGAGTTGTTGGAACTTCTTTTACTGTGACCGAGGCTGAATTTTCTATCCCATTACGTAAAAGCAAGGTGCAGCAATAACATTTCTGCAACGTCTTTCAAAGTTACAGAAACATAATACTCTAATAGCATGGCTCGGTGAAAGTCTTCGTAACCTCCCTTCTTAAAAAGGAGTGCAAATTATAAATAACCAATTAATGAATACAAGGCTGAATTGTGACTTTCGCGACAGTGGGGGCTCTTGCAAACTTTTGCTGTAAGCAAATAAATAGTCCAATCTTATACGTAAAGAATAGCAAAAATCACGAAAATCACTCTAAGAAAGTCTAAAATTCAGTAATAAACTCACATAATTGCTATAACGGCAAATTTGTGATGGCGGCGGTTCAACGCAGGTATCATAGGAGATTCCTATCTATTACGCCACTTTCTCTGCGGAACACAGAGATATGCCTCAATTTAGATAGGAATCTGGGAGATACCTGCCATTAAGCCCGATTCTGGGAGTGAATTTCGTGACATTTTAGTGCACTCATCGTCATTTTTACAGGTTTTTGTGCAAGAATCAACTTTTCAATCCCCTAGAGAAAAAGTTTGCAAGAGCCCCATCACACCCAACATTTGATGGTATGGCGTGTCTTGGTGAATATCTAATTTTAATTATCTTCCTCATAAAAGACACGAACCGATCCATAAAGTATCTCTAATAGTTCTGATTAAGACCTGTTTCTTGCGTTTTGGCGGGGGGCGAAAAATATAAAGTATAAGAATAATGATAATTAAATTAACAGAAGACCAAACAACAAATACGAGCAGTAAGACCGCAGTCTTACTGAGGGCGTCAAACCGAAGCTCCAGGCGAGTTGCCCACTGTGACCCAAAACTGGTAGTAGACCGTGGTATACACCAGAAGATTGCCTATTATTCTAACCTACATCCTTCACATCCTAAAACAATATTATTTCGCTTTCCGCGAAGGTTTTTCTTTTTGACGCTCTCGCGTGTGCTTATATTGGTTTAATTCCAAACGCAGATTCTTCCGTTTTAATCGTCAAGCGTTCGACTCAGTTGGGTCCATTATCTTTATCAACTTTTTCAGGATTTTCCCTTCAACCCCCCCCCCCCCCCACCCCCGACGCCACCCACTCACGCGTTCGTCTACATCCTTTTTTGCCAATGTGACAGTTTTATCACTTGAACTTTAGGGAATAATTTAATTTGTGTTTCATTGTGTCCTTGCGATAAAGACAAAACCTAGGAATTTCATCGATATGGTGCGCAATTTCTCTGTTATACTCGTTGGTGAGAAACTAAGAGAGTTGACGAATGGGAATGATCGAGAGAAAAAACAACTATCCACCGGTTGAGATAAGATTACATAGTTCAATTCAGTGTATGACTGTAATGCACAAAAATGCTCTGATCTGTAATCTTATCTCAATAAATATCTTATCTTATATCTTCAAACGTTTTGCAGTGCATTGATTAAAGAGTTTAACATATTCCAGGCTTCTATATGAACGATGGTAAATGCAGGTGAGATGCTTAATGTATCACTTCTGACTATGTGACAAAAGACGCGATGGAGGTAAAACGGTTCATCCGTTTTCAATTGAACTTACAGCATGACTTATCTTTTCTTTGAATTATTGAGTAGGGGCCTTTCCAAATTAGTTGGGAGTCTAACACTGTTCTCAATGCTTGTTCATCCGCAGTTGACGGAATCGCGTATCTACGCATTGAGTTTGATGCACAGTGACACGAGTGTGACAGTTCTTGAACAATCAAGTATTGTATTCCTAATAATTCAACCTAATCAAAAGTATCGATTATTTGGAGATTTGAACAAGCTTACCACAAGGATTGATTCTTTTCCAAATAGGTACATGCAAAAGAAGAATTGATACATCGCACCTCTCGAGCAACTTTTGTCCGCAGAAGAGCTTGTAAACAATGTTTTTGAAGTGTGAGGACATTCAAAATATGCCTTCTATTTCTTTGACGGACCTATCCTGCGCAAAATGTTTAAAATTTTTTGAATAGTAGGACCTTTTCCCTTGGTTCTCACTCAGTTTTCTTTGGGATGTTTGTCTAAAGTTCTTCTTCGAAACATCGATATTCCATCCAGTTGCCGTTAAGCCTGCAATACGGCAATGCTGCAGTTTGTTAATTTAAAGCAATGAAAAAGATCAAACTATTTGCTGCGCAGCATACATCTTCAATTTCGACCTCCTAGTGAGTTTAAATGGACAAAATGCATTGTTGCCCGATTGCACGCTTTGCCGCTAATTCTATCCGATGTCTCGAGGGCCTCATTCTGTCTAAAACATTGTTCAGAGGCTTCTTTTTTCTAACTCTTCATATTTTCCACCAGATATTTTAAAAATCCTGTTATGATCGTCATTAGCTCTCGAATTGCAATTTATCCAATCACTAAACTCATTCAAAATTTGTCCTCTTTTGTTTCAGGTAAGAATTTCTTCAACCAATTGTATGTTTTTACAAACTTTAGATGATAGTAGTGGAGAGGAACTTTCAAATATCCTATAATTCTTCTTGCTGGTAATGTTTTAAACAACAGCTTTTTTTTTACTATAGTATCATTTCCAATTTAGTTTTATTTTTTTTATTTTTTTATTTTTTTACTTTTTTTATTAGAATCATCAATAGTATGATTAACATTTATTCTTTTTTAGTGAACTTTTTTTTTTTTTTTTTTTTTTTTTTTTTTTTTTTTTTTTTTTTTGGAAAAGTTCACCTGTCAGAAATTTGACTCGTACTTTCAAAATGAGGAGATAATTAAGTATAAAAGGAATGCTTTATGCTAACCCTTCTAACATTTTGCTGGATAAGTATTTTCAAAGCAACTTGTTTGCTAATAGGTGGTAGAAGGAAAACCAATATGCACGGAAAAAAACTGCGGTGAAAATAACCATACGGATGCCTAATTTTGGCACCTGCTAGATGTTATGGTAATGTTAAACAGAAGTTTATCATGTTTTGACTAGGTACTAGGTGATGTTACCTGATTGCATGTCGAATTTACTCAAAGTATCGGTAAATGTACCATACCTCTAGTCAAGTTTACCATAACATCTAGCAGGTGCCAAAATCAGGTATCCGTATGTTTATTTTCACTAATCTTTTTTTTCCGTGTGGTTTGACGGTTTTGCGATACTTTGATTACAGTTTTATAAAACCGTAAAATCAGCACAAGGCCGTCAAATTCACGATGATGTCTTGCGTATTTTAGATGGTCTTGCAGCACTTTAGAAGTCCGTACCATATTATGAAGTGTCATATAATGTGTTTGATCTTTTGACCTTGAATTTGCTTCCTGTTCTGGCCCATGTAAAATGAGACACGTAAATAAAATATGGGGCTTTTATACAGGCACAAAACATTGAAATGTATCATTATTTTTTTCTTGTCGTCGTCAGAGTCCCTATATACTATGAGAGTTGCGCCATTGCTGAATCCATTTCTGATTGGCTCTCAGATTTAGGCTGCCAAGAAAGCTCCAAGAGGCCAAATACAAATGGCGGAGGGTTTGTTTACTTTTCGCGAACTTGCTTTCATTACACATTTGAAGTAACAGTGGCTGCGGTAATTTTTGTGAATTTTTCCTCTGCTTGAATTTTATTACGGAGAACATTATCTCTTTTAATAACGACCGTTATTGTCGAAAATCTGAACCTAACCTATAAGAGATAGCAAAATAGTGGCAACAGTGCAGAGGCAAATGGTCATCCGCCATTTGTAATTTGCCTCTTGGGGGCTCCATTGATCCGCTTCTTCTTCTTCATTTTGAGAGTCTTGTCGCAACTCTCATAGTATATAGGGACTCAAGTCGTCGTAAGTCTAAACATGTACATACCGTAAAATCACAACTTGGTCGAAACATGAAAAAAGGACGAAGTAATAAAGTTAAGACAGTTAAAAGGGCGTTGACACGTTCTTTAAAGTCTATTTTCAGCCAAGGCCAGTTCGCCCCATCCAGTTGCAGGTTTGCCCATTGCCTTAGTATGTAACCCAAGTTTTTACGGTCCCTGCAGAAATAACGGGAGAAGCTCAACCACAATAATTAGAGCTAAGTGATCAGCAGGTAAAAAAGCGTGAACTTTTAACGAGATAAAATTCGAGTAACCTACTCTCACTTCACCCTTTCCGCTGATTAACTTCCTTCCGCCAGCAACCTTTTTTTTCTCTCTCTTTCGTTCCACTCTTCTTCCCTTCTCTCGTACGTAATTGGTTAGGGGTTTTCGCGCAGTTAGTTTCTGCGCAGAATCGAAGCGAGGCCTCTCTCAGTAGCAGAGGATGCTAATTACCCTTACCCTAACAAGAGATGGTCGTCCTCGAAGCTTGTACGCACGCACGCACGCTTACTTAGCCATGGTAAAGGCGCGGCGCAGCGCAACGCGGGCGACCGGTCGAGCTGCGTGACGACTCTGTAAACCTCCCGTGAGAACGTCCCGTATTCAGCCTCCCATACTCTCGGTCCTTTACCCCGGCAGTGTCTCAATGGGCTTTATCCATGGAATCTATTAATTAAGTTCTTAATTAATTTATCCGACAGTGGTAAAACAAGATTAAAACAAAGTATTAAACCTAACTTTTTGATGTTAGGCATTCAATATTTTAATATTTCACCAGCAGTGGCGAGGTGTGACATTTTGGCAACAATGTATTTTCTCCATTTATTAAATTCACCAAAAAAGTCGAACGCTTTAGTCATCGGCGATGACCAGGCATTTCGACCTTTCTAATGTGTTTAAATGAGAAAAAGTAACGTTGCCAAATCGCACGCCTCGCCACTGTTCACCGGAGGAGCCTATGATCCGGAAAAGTTCCCTCACACTGGGAACACGTTTTTCGCGCAACTGGGATTTTGGATAGTTGCGAGTAGTTATCGGAAATTAACTGTGTGTTATTTCGGAACGGAAATGTTGGTAAAAAAAAAATAAGCATTTTCCAATGATAGGAATTCTACAAGCAATCGCACTGGAAATTATTTTTCAAAATTAAAAAATATGTGGTAATTTGCGTTATTATGCGAAACCGTTCGCCAGAATTTCTTGCAATTTCAAAAATGATTTCTAGCGTTGGAATATCCTTGCCTAAAGAATTTTCCTACAGAAAAAAAAATATTAATTTTTTACGCATGGGGTTATTTAATTATATACATTATAACCCGTTTCCGTCAGTGCTTTCAGTACTTCCATTAAGAACACCGAAGTTCAAGCGTATGCACCAGCTCAATAGGCTATCAGTGTATGTTGCCCGTAGTTGTCAGGCTGGGCAGAAAAATTACAAAATCATTTTTTCCAATGAAAATAAGTGTTAACTGTCATGGTTTTTCTACCTTATCTAGCAACTATTCTATCCGATTGTTCTATGTCTCAATAAAATAAAACCTCCATTAAATTCATTTGGTGCAGCTTGATTTTATGATCAGACAAATGTACAGGCGGGAGGGAGCCTGGGAGCGGCCGGAAAGAGCAGAATCACAAGCACTGGCGGATCCAGTGGATTGTCATTCTCTCTCTTAGTCCATTTGAACTCATGTGTTAGAGTAGGATAGAGGAGGGGGTGAAAGTCACGTGACTGCCCCTAATCTATCCTTTTCTAACACACGGAATCAAATGGGAGACGAGAGAGAAAGAAAAATGTCTGGATCCGCTATAGTGATCACAAGCTCGCATGTTTATTGCATTCGACAATTCCATGCGCGTGTAATATGTGGCAGCTCTGTCCTCGATGTCTGATGCTCTTCTACTATCTTCGCACGGCACGGTAATTGACTCACGTGTGGAGATTGAGGGCTCATCAAAGTTGCCATTTTCATCGTACGAAGCCGTACCAGTTCCCATTCCAGTCAACGTGAAAGCGCGGGTATTATGCTCAACTACAAATCTGGCAGCGAGAGGATTTGTCTTATCTTTGCTCTCTCGCTTGGCGCGGCGACGATAACTGAATTTCGGATACAGTCCTTCAGCCCCCCACCCCCTCCCCCCATCTCCTCTTCGCCGCTTCCCCGTCTTCTCCCACATCGGGGGGTCTCGATCCCTGCTGTCGTGTCGTGTTTGGAAATCTTACCGCTCGAACGATCGTGACTCAATCTCATCAGCCCCCCCCCTCCACCGTCCCCGCACAACCCTCCCTTCAACCCTTTCGCTCAAAAAAGCGCCCCCGCATGGAATGTAGTCTCAAAACGTCACTCAAAGATTATACCGACGTAAATCCACACCTTAACTTGCTTCAGTCACATTCTCCGCGAATCAGCATTCAACAACTCCGGTGAACTCCCCCACCCCCCATCTCGCGCGCGCGACCACTTTCAGAGTGTGGGGTTAACCGCGTATGTCAACGGGATCAACGAGAGTCAAATAGCGGCGAGTGGTCGGGATTATCAAAGGCTGTTTAGCGAGGAATTGTGATGAGGCTGATTTCAGAGCGGAATCCACCAATTTTAATACCACGCGCGCTAGTTGAATCTTTGGATTCACGGTGAGGTTCACTTCTCTTAGGAGTTCGACTAGTCCATTTGAGCTATTGCAAGTATGTCGACCTTGAGGGTGCTGCTCACTCAGGGCTGCCGTTTTGCGTATAATCAATGCTATCTTTCAATTCACCGATGATTCCACCGGTTGAAAAAAGATTACACAGTTCAGTTTTGTGTATGACTGTAATAAACTAAAATACTCGCATCTGTAATCTTTTCTCAGCCGGTGGAGTCGTCGATGACTCTAAAAAACTTGCGGATATTTTAATTAATTAACGGAGTTTCCACCGATTAAGGAAAGATTACAGATCAGAGTATTTTCGTGCATTACAGTCATACACTGAACTGAACTGTGTAATCTGTTCTCAACCGGTGGAATCATCGGTGAATAGAAAAATATCATTGATTATACGCAAAACGGCAGCCCTGTGCTCACTGTGTATCCGATAGTTTGATATTTTTCATTAAGTTTAAAGGACAGAATAAAATGTTCTCAGGTACTATGGAAACCTACGGTGACCTATGGAAATTGGAGCATTCGTTTTGATTGAAATTCGGATTACATTTCGTAAAAACGTCGAAGAAACATTAAGCTATTGCATCAACTTGAATCTCCTTTAGGAAAAAAGCTTGAAACGATA